>JASGAU010365001.1:0-20329 GCA_030220045.1 Australoheros facetus
TTGGGTTTTCTCTGTATTATTGTAGGGTCTTTACCCACAATACAAAGCGCCTTGAGGCGACTGTTTGTTGTGATTTGCTGCTATATAAACAAAATTGAATACGACGATAGCAATACGACGCAGAGTTTGCACTGTTGTAAGCGCACAGCTTCCTTTAATTACAGACATATGGCTCAAAACAGGTTTGTGCACAATTAGCCCAGACTCTATATCGCTCGTAGAAAATATCATCAGAAAATTATTAAGTGAAAATTTGGTCATACAACAGATTTGAAACCAAAACTGTGAACATAACCGAGGAGAAGCCAACGTCACCCTGGTGGTCTGATGCTGGCTTTAGGATTAACATCCAATAATCTATCTTGTGCTTTCACTAAATTTTGTAACAAATTATTATATTGACTGGGAGGAAGAGGTGACTCATAATAGATGAAGATATTTAAGTCA
Source organism: Australoheros facetus (assembly GCA_030220045.1). Lineage (NCBI taxonomy): Eukaryota > Metazoa > Chordata > Actinopteri > Cichliformes > Cichlidae > Australoheros > Australoheros facetus. The sequence continues at coordinate 448 of JASGAU010365001.1, forward strand.
TTCTAAGAAGAGCAACATTAAAATAGGCTTTAGTGCTCACTGGGCAGCACCATAAGTCTTATGTATTCTGATTTATCTCAATTAGGTCCTAATGTTGGTCATCACTTTACATTACAGTCACTTTACAGTCAGAATAACAGATGTGACTTGCTGTGTGACACGGAGGACCAAAAAGATTGTGCTCCAATTTTGGTGGTGAAATTCTGAGATTTTATTAACACACTGTGTGTGTGTGTGTGTGTGTGTGTTGCACTTGTACAGTTTATGTGTAGTGCTAACTAATCAGCTAATGCTAGCATTAGTGACCCTCTCATGCAGATTTGGTCACTTCTGATTCCACCAAAACGGTCTTTTATAATTCAGTGAAATCAGATTCAGTAGTTTCACTGATTTTCACTGTCACACAGCAAACCTTTCAAGTTCAAGCATCATGAACTGGGAGGTCAGCGTGCGGTTAGCTGCATGCTGCAGGCAGAGTGGGGGCTGCCCTCCGTTACCATGGCTCGGATGGAGTGTGTCTGCTGCCATGTTGACATTAAAAAAAATGGAAATGGTGGCAGAAAGCGGGGGTAGGGAGGTCACTCAGCGACTTTTGGGTGGCTGATTTTCTTATATTTGAGACCATTTTTATAGATTTTTTCCCCATGCCAAAAATAACCAGATCAGCCAATCAGTTTGCTTAATGAACAAGTGTGCATATATTAACATTGTTGCTATGAGGAAGGTACATTTATACAGTCAGCAAACCTTTGTTTTTCTTTCCTTTTTGTCTTTACTTGATATATTTTTTGTAAAGTCACAATTAGTCATTTTTTTACTTACTTATTTCCCACTCGGATCATTGTGAAATTTGGCACGAGTTTAACATTAATTATAATTTATCCGAGGATTCAGTTCAGCGTACAACATAAAGTCTGTGTTACATGTAACATTTTAAGAGTGTCTCTTCCTACAGATGATGGATGAAAGTGACAAATTCTGACAGCTTTAGACTCTCGATGCTTAGAAGAAATCAAAACATGTCAGACGGTGCATTTCTACAGCTCGACTATAATAAAGCACCATAATCGCGCTGTTTTCAGCACTTTGTTGTGTTTGACTCTTCAGTCAGCTTTGCTTTGTGATCCTTTTTCTGATTTGCCTCCAAATGTTTCAAAATAAAACATTTGAATTTATTCATTTCTATTAAGAAATGGACGGTTGCTGTCCACTGAAACGCAACATGGTTTTTAATTTGAAATCCACACAGGATTTGTTGAGTATGTGTTAACAGATTTTCATACAAAACTGCAGCAGTGCAAAAAATAAAAACACTGTCTACTATGACCAATCAGACTTAGTCATACACTCTGACTCAAACAGAGCCACCTCCAATACAAGTGTTCAAACTACAGCACAAAGAGTAAAAGAATAAAAATCTGATGTGAGACTGAAGCTGTGACAGAACAGCAGATTAACATCCTGCTGAGGAGTCTTTGAGTGAAGGACTGAAACCCTTTGGAATAAAGAAACTACCTGAATGGAATAAATGATGCTCAGATTTAATTGATTCCAAAGATCATCAAAACCTCCTCAGGGGTGTGGGAGCCTATTAATAACCCAGTGCTCTGGTATCTAAATCACAGAACAATAAACATCCTGATTAATAATGCAACAAGTGATTAGAACCCAAACTATTCTAATGGATGCATTTTTAATGGTCCTTTTTAATTAGGAACAGGCACAGGAGCAGAATGATATCAGCTCTTCTCTCCTGACATTCATAATTCATAGGCTGTTCGACCTTTGTTTGGAAGCTAAAGAAAGACTGGAGATTTGATAATCGAGGAGGCCGACAAGTATAATACAGCGATTTGACTTCTTTGTGTGATAACTGTCCTGTTTGCAGACCAATGGCCTCAGGTAAGCTGGGAAATGAGAACAATGAAGGATGGGGAAGTGAAAAAACAACATAAAGCAGCTGTTTTATTGTCAACTCTTCCTGAAAACCTGAACTAATAATAATCCCTGAGGATGGGAATTTCAAGAGTTTAATCCAAAAGACCGCCCACGTTTCATTTTAACACTTTCCTCACAAGAGTATTATCGTGAACTTATCAGTGACAGAGATTTAAAAGACCGAGTCATGTCTCCACTACCATCAGTTTATTTGGATGATGTTAAAAACGTGTCGATTATGAAGCCACCAAATTCTAGATTTGCTCAATGAACTCAGAGACAATCTCCAACCAAACGGAGTCACGCAACACCAGCAGCAACAAAACTTCTTCCAACTCTCCAGGTTTTGGTGTCGGGTTCTTTTTGACATGCTGTGGTTTCTGTGGCAGGAATTTCACAGCCTGCACAGTGAGCTTCAAAGCAAAGCAACGCTTAAGTACACTTAAATTAAACTGTTCTAACTTCAGAACCACGGACAGCGCACGAGGTGTTCACTGCCTGAGCTGTGCTCCAAAACACACACACACACACACACACACACACACACACACACACACACACACACAGTCACTGATCTGTACTTCATGATCATATTTGTAGTTTTTGAAGCATTTTTAATGGAATTATCTTTAAAATAATATGACCTGCTGTGTGATACAGATCTTGAGTGAAATTCTATTAAATTCTTTCTAATTTTATAGTCTGTTACTGACTGCTCACATCTGGACACGGTCCTGATATATTTGTAAAGCACCACCTCCCTGGCACACTCATCATTTGTTGAAAGGTTACTGAAAACATTCATCTTTGTACTTGTCAGTGGCTAAAAACATTGTGTGTAGTTCATCATTCCTGAGGGCAATAACAGGCTTTGACTCGCACTGAACGCTCAGAGTGAGACAACGACCCAGAATTCTGCTGGAAACATCCAATCTGCTTCAACTTTGACCTGCTGTATCCTAATAACTGTAACTGTGCTGTTAGAATGAGAGATTATACCTGAGTTTAGGTGACTCCACTTTCACTTTGACCTCCTGTGTAAGTTATTGATATAATACTGTACAGAGAATTTTCCAAATATGCCAATCTGGCAAAAATCCATTGAAAAAGACAAGCAAGACTTGAACCTGCACGATGAGCAGCATAAAGATGTCTGATTCTACAGAAGGCTCCGAGAAAGTGACCGTCAGGTCCACAGATCTGAGACCAGAGGAACCACTTAATCCCCAATCACACACACCTGGTCACTGGCTGGTGTCCCCCTGTCAATAACTGGTTGCTAGGAAAAAATGTGTATTTCCATCAAAAGGTCTCAAAGCTTTTGGGTGGCTGACTGGTCTCTACAGCTGTGTGACTGAGGCTGATGAGGTAATATGCCAAAAAGTGCTAAGAGCGAACTAAAGTGCTAATGTGCCCAGAAAACATCTGCTAATAACAAAAGTAATTAAATGAGTAACCAAACACCTGTTTGTTACACTTAAACACAACCTTTTACAACAATTCTATTGTTCTTTATTAATATAGGACCTTTTCTGTAGTTGGTTATGGTGTATCAAATTTGCACTTAAGCTCAGCCTACTTTTGAATTATGTTTTTATATAAATTCTTTACTTGGTCTCAGACTGTTAAACACCACCAGACCTGCAGCTGAAAGAATAAAACCTAAAATTTCAAACATTAATTTAATGAAATAATTATAATCCATCAGATTCCCTCGTGTCTTAAAGGTAGAGCTGTGATATTGATAAATATGTCTGTTTACTTTAAATAATATATTACATCTCATTTTGATGTGTATTTGTGAAGAAATTACTCCACATTTACAACTCCCTCCATCCCCCCTAACCAGATCAGGTGGTCGAACCTCACCTATGTTGGGTTTTACGTGCTTTTTGAATCACCAGCATAACCACTCAGATAACCTCTCTGGTGGAGGTTCACTCTGGCACAATCAGACCGTGACTGTGAGGGAAAACATGCAGACCTCGTTGTCCCGGTCCTTCTCCAGAAAGTGTCGGGCCACGTGGCTGGGGAGGATGTTCCTCAGCATGTTCTCGTTGTGTTCTCGCAGCTCCTTCATCTCGTTGATCTCCTCTTTGGCCTGGACACGCCACAGGAAGTCGAGCCGCGCTGTATACTCCAGCTGAAGGCAGAAATATTAAAATGTCTTAAACTCTGAGCACCTCAGACCAGTAACTCAGAAAATGAAGAACAGAAAGCTGTGTTAGAAGTGCTACTTTCTGCTATAGCATAAGTGGATGTTTCCACTTGTTTAATTCCTTTAGGCTTTAAAACCAAATCTTTTGGATGAGTTCGTTTCTGTTTGGAGCCAAACATAAACAAGCTGCCATTTTTCTTTTTGTTATTCATGTCATTGTAATTGCTTCTGTTTCATGAGTAGATCTTCTATAATCACGGCGTACATATACCAGCTCAGCCAGTCTAATGTCTGAGGTCTGATATTAAAACATTATATTTTATGTTTTTAAAATACAGTGACTCCACCACACTGTATAGCCCAATTCTCCAAATCCACACACACACGCGCTTGCTTTTCAAAAACAAGGCACAGCGCTGCTTCTCCACACAATTAAAACAATCTACGCTGATGTTTTCCTGACAGCTGACCCCTTATGGCCATGCCTGATTAATGCCCTCTTGCTGAAGCCAAGGCTGAAATGGCATGATGCAGTTACATGCTGTTAAGAAGATGAGCAGGGGGGTGGGGGGGTGGACATACAGTACAAACTGTCTGATTCTGACAATGAAGACCTCGGCATGCAACCCGTCTCCTGCAAGTCAATGTGTGTTTCATTTTCTCACTGCAGTCTCTCTGTGACCTTAACCGACCTTAAACCTTTAATCTGACCTTAAATGAAAAATATAATGCAGTCCAGCACCACCACCCATGTCCTCAACACTGAGAGATGGGAACACTGTGAACCAAATCACAGGGTGATAACTTAGAGCATGGGTCACAGACCGGGTAGGAGCAAAGTGAAGGCATGTAACAAGTCAGGGAATACAGAGACACTGTTGGGACAGAAGGAGAGCTGCAGAGCAAATGCTCCAGGATAACCGGGATCATGTAGGGAAAAAAAGACAAAGACAGGAAGTAAACACAGACAGACAAACAACGAGAGTGATCTTTATAAAATGCAACAGGAAACCAAAGCCCTGACAATGACGGGCCTCATTTAACACGAGACACGAGTGTTCTTTTCTTTAGTGACCTCATCGCTTGTTTTCAGGTTGGGTCGTTTACTTGCATTCCCAGCAGTGTCAATCAAACCTGACGGACACACCCCCTCGCAGCCCTGCAACGTTTCCTGAGGTCTAGTCGTCTGTGATTAAAGTTAGAGAGAAATACCTGCGATTCTATCAAACCTGATACTCATCCTGACACGGTTACTTTATGAAGCTGCTAAAGATTTGTTTCATCTTCTCCAAAACAGAAAATCCCTGTTCTGGGTGTCTGAGCCTAAAAATGCATTCGTTAATCACTTAACTGCTTAAAAATGTAACCAAAGTTCAGGGGAAAGACTTTTGTTTATTTCATTTAGATGATGAAAAGGCTGAGCTGCAGTTCTGGAACGAGTGGCTAAATTAAAAATCCGTTAAAAGCCGGATCAATTATGTAAAACAAGAGAGTGCGATCAATCTGAAGCTCACAAAAAGGATTCTAATAAGCAACACAAATTGCTGTTTTGAATGCACAATTAATACAAAGTAATTTGAATACGTTGGAGACAAACAAAAGTCAGCATCATTTAGTTAGCACTGGCAGAAGAGACGAAGAAAAAAAAAAGACCCCAATATTGAAAATTTATTTTGAGGACAGGCTGAAAAGCCTGCAAGGATTTAAGCGACTCTCTCCGGGGTTTGGCAAAAACAGTTTTGTGATTAATCGTGATATCAATCAGTCGCTTAATCATATGAGTGAGTACAAAAACTTCAATCTCATTTTCTGTTTTTCTAATTAAGAATGCAAAGCCTGAAGGCCCCGTTAGTCGGTGGGATAATGAGATGGTGGCTGGTGAAAGAAGGGGTCGCTCAGCCATTAACCAACATGACCCGGTCTGTTCTATTAACCCTCTGAGTACAGAAACCCCCCCACCCGTCCTAACCAACATGTTACTCAGCATAAGAGTTACGGTCACCTCATAAAGCCTTTTACCCAACACGCATTCAAGTCTATGAAAAAACACTGATGTGTGCACCCGGTAACCAACTACAAGAACCACTAACCCTAAATGGGGTTCCTCCACCAAGTAATAAGCTATGTTTGACTTGGGGATCAAATACTTATTTCACTCACTGACATGCAAATTTATAACTTTTACATGATGTTTTTTTTTTTGTTGTTGCTGGATCTTTGGTTGATATTCGGTCTTTCGCCATTAAAATGAAACCATAAAAATTAGAGACGGTTCATTTCTTTGAAAGTGAGCAAACTTACAAATTCAGTAGCTTGCTAAATATTGTTCATCAAAGTGAGGGTGAAGGGTCATTTCTGGTCACATGACTGTGTGCAGTGTTCCTGTGATCCTGCTGCCACGTCGTTGCCTCCAACCAGCAGACCTCTGCAGTCACCTTGTGGCTGCACATAGGTTGAGTGTGATTGCTATTATATGATTCTTCTTGTATTTGTATTTGTGTTGTCTTAGTGTTGTCTAAGTCACATAGTATTTATATTGTGTATAAAGTATGTAGTATTTATAGTATTTATATTGTGTCTTTATATTAGTTTAATTGCTGCTGCTGTAACAAAGCAATTTCCTGCAAGGGATCAATAAAGTTCTATTTTATTCTATTCTATATTATTGCTGCCAGTAGTAGAGCCTTGATTAATGTTCAGGCCTTCAAATTAATAACTGGGATGTCAACAAAACAATCCCCAATCCTTTCAAATTAAGAGCCTTTTCTGCAGATTTATAATGAAATGCTTCATCCTTGCTGTGTTTGATAATGTAATTACTGCTCTGACAGGAAGCCGTGCTCATGAACAACAACCTCATCTAGTCGCCATTAGTTTATTATGCAAAAGGCCGCTGGCTTAGTTTCCTCTGCTGATCTGTTGATGTGATCATCAACTTCCTGCAGCAAAAAACACATTAAAGTGCCCAAATTTGTGAACTCAATGCATGAACTTGTCTTGTTGCAGAAATGCACAATAACTCTTTTTTTCCTAACTTTAATCATTTTTTCTTGGGCTCACATTACATGCTGTAAACCTTCAGCTCAACATATTATCGAGGGAAAAGGTGAGGAAATGCTTACTGGGAGACATCACACACAGCAGTTAGATTTAATGAGAACTGAATAAAACTGAGATTCCTGTAATGAAAGAGGTTGTGAAGAGGAATAAAAGGCTGAGAGAGTTTCCTTCATCTCTGCGCTCTAATAGGGTTTTCTTCGCAGCACAATGAGAGTCTTTTGTGAAAGAAGCACTAACTAATGCTTGAACACCCTTTAACACTAATGTGTTCGTGCATTTTCTTAACAATGGGCAACAGAGCTGTGAGTTTTCAGCCTTGGTCTCATTCCAGAATTGAGATGAAGCTTCATTACGCCGCTGTAATTATTATTACATCTGTTTCACTTCATCACTGAACGTTTCTGTTGGATCTCTGCTTCAAACAGAAACCATCCTGAGACTTCTGATCACTGCTGGAGTCGATTACGGTCAGTTCAATACGTGTGTCAAAAGGATGCTGTTTCGCTATATTTTTGGTCAATTTTAATAATTTCACCTTATTTCTTGCTGCTGCTCTTTGAGGAAATTTTCCAATCTCAGACCAACCTGTGTGCAATTACTAAAGCCAGAGAGTGGGGCTGGAAAACCTGCTGTTGTGCTGGAAATGGCATCTGCTTTGATAAACATCTTGAAGCTTTTTTGTAGGGCTGCAACTATCGATTATTTTAGTAATCGAGTATTCTATTGATTATTCCATCGATTAATCAAGTAATCGGATAAGAAATACTTTGTATTAACAATTCATCAGCATGTTTTAACTTCCGTACTGCAGATGTTTCTCTGTGTGAAACAAACAGCGGTGGATGGAGCAGCTACAAAGTTCTCTTTTCTTCATGTTGCTGATCAGGTGGTTGATGGACGGTAGAAAAACGTCTCCTTTTGCTCCACCTGAGCTCACCGTCTCAGTAACGGCTCCGCCTCTTTGCATTTGCTGCGCCTGTGCAGACAGACTGCACGTAAAACAGCTGCTGTTGTGTTTTTGGTGAAAAAACACAACTACATGAGCTTAATGCTGTAATGCTTTTTATTCACAAGCATTCTCCTAAATACGTTTCTACTGCAGCTCTATTTTTAGACACTAATCAGGGACTAAAGCATAAAAAATATTTTGACGGAGCCCTTCGATACTTATTCCATACGTTAGCAAACTGCGGTTATAGCGATCCATTCTGGGAGCTAACAGCTGAAGTAAAGAAAAAAATAAGAGCATCGAAGCAACAAATTTGTGTCGAGGATTTTTTAGAATCAAATCATTCGAGTTGCTCGAGGAATCCTCGCAGCCTGACTTTTTTGTGCAGATTTTTTGAAGCATTGCCTAAATTACTTTTAATGTCAATGTTACAGGGATGTAAAGACTGCATGCAGAAACTCATCACTCAGATCTTAACCTTAATCTTACTCAAGGGATGAACCAGTGTTTGTCTGCCATAACAGGGAACTTAGCAAAGAACCAATTTTAACTAGTATATTTAATACTAGCAGGCTGATGCAAATTGTTCCCATTTCTCCACTCAAATATGAAGAATGGCAAAGATAACAGTTTGACTGACATGAAATTGTATTTTTTGCATCAACAAGGTGTGCAGTGTGCCCTTTGAAAAAGTGGAGGAAGTGGTAGCTTTAAAAACTATTACAGCAGATGATCAGTATCTGAAAGTTACATTCTTGAAAAACTAGGGGAAAAAATGCAGCAAAGACCTGACAGGACCTGAGAGATGCATCTGGACCTTCAGCTGATCCATCTGCTACACAACGGCAGCAGGTCTGATGGGGTGATGAATCCAAATGTGAAAATTTTGGGTCAAATCATGGTCAGTATGCACAGCGGAGGGCGGGAGAGAGTGTCTACAGCCATCTGTAAAACACGGTGGAGGCTCTGTCATGGTTTTACGGCTGAATTTCAGCCAGCGGAGTTGGAAATCTTTTCAAAATTGTTAGAATCATGAAAGCAGAAAAGTGCTGTAGGATTTTGATTCACTATGCATCTGAAAAGCTTCTGATTAGCAACAGCTTCATGCTTCAGCATGACAATGTCCCTGAACACACTGCCAGCGCAGTAAAATCAGTCATGGAGTGGCTTTCCCAAAGCCTGGACCTCAATATTACAGAAGCAGTGCGGGATCATCCTGACGGAGAACAGAACAGAAGGCAGAAACATCCAAAGAAGAGCTCTGAATGTCCTTCAGGAAGCTGGAGAATTGTTCCTGAAGACTGCTTAAAGAAATGACAGGAAGCTGCCTCAGAGAGTTCAGGCTGTGCTGAAGAACAAAGGAGATCAAACCAAATATTGATTTTGAAGTTTATTAAAATTGTACAAACTCAGTTTTATATAAAGAAATTACTTTTGCACAGTCCTGTAGTTCCGGTGCTGGAATAGGGCTGATTGCTTTTTCTGAATGACCAAAGTCTTACAGCGTGAGGGTTCACGGGCATCTCATTGTGTATGTCCATCTGTTACAGACACCCTGTTTACTGTCAGAGGAAACTCTCCACTGAAGAGCTGAAGCTGGATGGTTCCACCACTTACTTAATGCTGAGGTAAAGTCCTACAATACGCCTCAGATTAGAACAGCAGAAAACACACAGGAAAGCCACGAGATGGAGAAACACTGAGCATTGTGCTTGGAAACATGAAACAGTAACGATATTAAGCTTTCTTCTCTTTTTATAAAATATAGCATCAAAATATAAATATTGGGGATTGGGCGGTGTAATCGGGGTGTAGCTTAGACCCTGCTGTGGGCCCGAGCATGACAAATTAAAGCCAAAAGTGCTTCTCCGTCAGCTTTTATCCACTTTGCCCAAAGATAATTTGGAATATTTAGCCGAAAACACGGAGCCACTTACAGCGTTCATCAAAGCATTAACCAAACAGCTGGATCCTGTTTTGCACACTGGACTTTCCTGCTAAGAGTAAACAGTCTTTTTAATATGCTCTCTTTTCTCCTGGCCAAATGCGTCTGGTACAAACAGCTTTTCAGCGCTGCGAGTGTTTCATGCTGGGAGCCGTCATTGTCTCCGCTTTGCCAAACAAGTGGTTTGACCCAGAGAAAATCAATATGCCACTGCATGACTTCAAATACGGCTGCTTTCTACTTTCATGAGGTTACAAAAGACCTTCAATTACGGCCTTCTCCCCTCCGTCTCCCCTCCGTCTCCGACCGATGCCGAGCTGCTAAACTACACGATCAAAGGTTGCCATAGTGAGAGCATGAAAGCAGCGCAGTGATACCAGTTTCCTTCAGGCCGCTGAGTCTCTGCGTCTTTATAAAAATGGCTCGTATAATGTTTCAGGCGTGTAAACAAAGTGGTCTGTGTCAGGTTTGCTTTGCAGGAGAAAACTCAGGTCACATATTAGGCAACCATAAAACCTGACAGGATGCTTCCTATGATATTACAGATGTAACGCCAGCGCTGGGTTTAAAGGCCCCCCGATCTTATTAAAGTGCTGTCTGCCTGCACCCCCTTTGTCACAGCTTGCATATACAGCAAGAGGCTCAACCAAAGTGATTTTCTTTTCTTACACTCGGAGCACCTTCAAGAGGCCCGAAGAGGTAAAATTACTCACAAGAAAACACACATTTTTTATGAATCTCCTTTTCTTTGCTTATAACTATCTTGCCATCAGATTTCCTGTAAACTGCAGATTTAGCCCAAACCTCATATACAGAACCACCCCTTTAGAAAGGATTCAAACACAGACAAGTTCATTTTAAGAGCCACCTGGGGGTGATCACTGGGGCTGCCATAACACTTCCTGTCCTGTAGACTTCACCCTGACCTCTGCAAACGCTTTCCTGATCAGTCCATGAGCTCAGTTACTCATTTCAGGTCATGAATAAAACATTAAGTCCACTGTAAATTATGGACATTCTAAGAGCCAGACAGGAGGATTATACAGGATGTGTTTACTGGTTATCCAATGAGTGTGCGGCTTTACAGTCACATCCACCCCTCGTGTGTCATATCTGTCACCAACACCAAGATGTCGATGGCAAAAATGCTCAGCTTGCGGCTTCGCAAACCTATGGCCGACATCACGATGGCTGCATCCTTCCGACGTCGGCTGCTGGCGACGTCGGAAGCCGGTCAAACCACGGTATGAATCTTATTTCCCAGAGAGCGCGTTTGTGCTTCTACAGCATCCACAACTGCAGTCATTAATCACCCTTTTGTACATGAACGATGTTCTTAACAGGCAGTTGGGTTGGCCCGAGCAAACTGCTAATCCAGCGCTGATAGTTTGTTTCCTAAAGATAACACAACAGGATAACGTGTGTGCGTGTCCTCGCAGACGCTGCTGATATTTCTCCTGACTTTAATAGAAATGATCTGTTTCTGACATTTTTCACTTCGCAGTTTTTAATTACACAAATATCCTGTTAAAAATGAAATGATAAGTATTTCATCTCTGCCTATGTCAAGATGCTGCAGGTGATCACAAGTCTAACGCTTACAGCTACGGCTGTCCCCTTATCCAGTATTTGACACACTGAAATGCAGCCAAAGGTTAATTGCATTCATTAATCTGTAATTTACTTTTATAAAAAATGCCTTTCTAAGTTTCTGAGAGGGCAGGAAATGTGGCAGGTCTGCAGTGCAGCGTGGCATTCACCATTTATAACATCATCATCCACATCTGAACTGCAGGTGTCTGTTTGTCACCTTCTTCTGTTATTTTTACTTCAGGGTAGCTGATAACTCTAATTAGTTGCATAGCAACAAGAAAGATGCTGGGCTCCTCAGGCCCACTGTGCACTCATCTCTGTTACCACCCTCTGAAGGACGACGTCACAGTTTTAGTTTTTATCCACATTTTCAGTCACCTTTAATCATAAATTTTAATGTTTTAAAAACAGTCTGATCTAACTGAGAAGACTCAACGGTTTCATCCATCAGCGTAGATGACAACAAGTCCTCAAACGTAATCGCCGGCCCATTACAAATTAACAGTGTTTATTTCTGATATGAAGATGTTCTGGTTAACTTTAGGATGCAGAAATTACAGTTCCTTCACTGATTATGAAACAGTTGAAGCTGGCGTGGTCTTACCTGCTGGCCGTGGTAAAACACAGCGAGGAGGAACATGGCCATCAGGAGCAAAGACGTCTCTTTGGTTCCCAGGAAGTTTCTGTTGGAACAAGAAGAAAGAAGAGGCTGTAGAAAGGGAACCTTTGTTTGTCTCACATGTTAATGAAAAAACAGCTTCGCTCTTAAAAAACTCTGAACTGCCATAAAGCGCAGTTCCTCTCGTGGCCACTTGAGGCTGGCTCTGAAAGTGAGCCAGTCCTCAGAGGCTCCAATAAAGTCCACAACTTTTTGTGTGATTAATCGTACCAATAGACCATCCATGAAGTGCATGTTTGGGTGAGAGAAATTCTAGCTAATAATAAAATAAGAGTTAATACATTTTTATGCAATAAAAAGTGTCATCTTGTGATATCGCTGCTATAGCGATGCCATGAAATTATGTTTCCCAGCAACAACAGCACAAGCGCAGGCCCATCTGAGAGCCAGAGCAGCGCGTCAGCCTCCGATGGCAATTTAGTACCTAAACAGGAGCTGCTTCAATAGTGTGGAAGGTTTGGCTACATGAGAGCAGACCTCCAACAAAACATGAAACTTTGCAAAATATGCAGTAAAACTGTTCAGCTACAGGTGGAAAACAACAAACACCGCATGAGGCAAAAACACACCGCCAAGTAGAACCAAAGGCACGTGATGATGAGATACCACAAACAACATCGCAACAACCGGGCATCGCTGGAGCACTCGTTAGTTGTCCTCCATCTGATAACGGTGGAATGGAAACACCGATGTGGTTACATGGTGGAAAAGAAGACCTCTAAGTAACTGGATAAAAAGCTTGACTCATGATCCCAGGTAGGAAATATTTTTCTGTTTCAGTTTGAATATGTGACAATATTGTGCAGCTCCTGACGAGTTAATTTAGTTATTGTTAAACTAAAGTGTTAAGTAGCTATTTTATACTTTTACTTAAAACTTCCTCTGAAAACATTTGTTCTTACATTTACTCATGCTGTGTCACTGCTATTGTGCTACAACGCTGCTGCAGCAGCAGCTGCTGCTGTTCCTGCAGCTGCTGCTGTTCCTGCAGCTGCTGCTGCCACCCTGTTTCAGTAGATTCACACTTTGAATTTGATAGTTTACCATCAATGACAGCAGCTCAGTGGAAAAGGATGGAAAAGGCCCTTTATTTTGTTTGCAACAATAAATGCTGCAGCATGCATCAGTATTTTTTCTATATTTTCATAAATATTATTGTAAATTTTCTTGAGGTATCATGATATAATTTTGAGGCTATAACACCCGCCCCTGGTGACTACACATTAAAGGCATTGAGCCTTGTGTGATTTTAATAACCAAAATGTCTAATAAACAGTCATCTACAGTATGTTAACCAGTGCGCCCTCATAATAAATTATATCTATAATCCACCAGCTTCACAAAAACTACATTTGAAATCCATGTGAGCAGCAGAAACGCTCTCCACTAAAGTAAAGTTGAAGTGTAAAAACAAACTGCACCAAAGTCTAAAAAGGAGACCCCTTTTTTTGGGCAGATTAACCTCCACAGTTCTTTGTTTTCAGCTCAGACTGTACAAGGATCAAATGTTCTGCAGGATCTCAGACTGATCTGAGGCTCACTGGGGATCAGCAGCTCAGAGAGATGCCGAGATGCAGCTCCAGGCACTTGATAGCAAGTCAGGAGCCAGAATCCCGTAACAAGTGAAAAATAAGAGCTCATTTGTTTTCACTGCCGAGGATCAGCGTGATGTCTTCAGTATGTGGCGATGCCAGAGGAAAACAAACCCAAAGCTTTAGATTCTCTAACACCCACAAACAAACACACACAAGCTCACGACTTTATGCATATTTTGGTAAAAAATAATGATCGTCTTTTTAAAGTTTAGAGCCATACTTGTGGTATAAACAACACAAAGACTGGAAAACTTCATGTACTTTGAAGTAAATCAACTGACGCCCACAACACAACAAACATCAGGCAAACTAAAGAAGTGAGACGAGGACGTGATGGTCCGCGATGGAAACGTGATCAGTGCTCTACTGAGAGGAGGAGGCTCGCTTTAACGCTCTCCTTCTGACTGTGATGTAATCAATACGTGTCACGCTGTAAATACGTTGAAACATCGAGAAGAGAAGAAGAGAAAAACCACAGAAAGCATGATTATTGGTCAAAGTGTCTGCATTGGTCCCTTATAAAATTATAAACCTGAAAATGATGTAGATATAAGTTTATGCTGACATTTGATCACTTCTGTGTTAACCATGATGATTAAATTAAACACACAAAAAAAAGTCTTAATACGTAGAAAAATTGGGGGATATATATTCACCGCAGCCGGGGGAAAACAGGCAAATATTCAAAATAACAAGAGGAGTGACAATGATGTTGCATAGACAATGAATGTAACTCAGGAGTTAGCTATAAACTATAAGTAAAGATATTTTTGTCAATAAAGTAATCAGTTAATCAACTATGGAACACATATATTTGTTTCCTACTCAAAAAATATTTTCATGCTGTTATGACTAAATCAGCAGTTTCTGAGAAAAGAAGGAAAAAGTATGATTTCTACATACTGAGCAAATAATACTGAGCTCATGAAACATGGCTGTACGTCCTCTTCTCCTGAGCTCTTTTGATGGCGACCTTTTCTGTTGGTTCCAACAAGATCTTAATAAAAAAAAATCAAGCTCCCAAAACCTGGCCTTGGAAATCTGGGAATATCTCCTCCAGGAGCTATTCTGGGTTTTGTTTGCTTATTTTAACAAGTCGTGGGTGGGTGGGGTGGGTGGGTGGGGTCTGTGGATGGATGTCCATGTGAGGCTGGCTACAAAAGTGAGTCAATCCCCAGCTTTACAGCAGAAATAAACATGTTTACAGCCTCTATGGATGGGTTTAACGTTCATAACTGTAGCGATAGCAGGAGTTTTAGAATCTAACCAGTAATGGATTGCACATGGATTAAGGTACACGTGATACTTCTGTAACTTTGCTCTCGAAACAAAGGCTCACCTGCACAAATAAAGATAAACAGTGCATTCGACTTTCACTCACTCTGTATTGTGGTGGACGGTGTCGTAGCGAACAAACAGCGAGGTGTAGAAGGCTTCGGTCAGCAGCGAGTAGATGGCGATCATCACCAGCAGCACCGCCAGCTTCAGCACCGAGTTCAGTCGCAGGAACACCGCACACGTCACCATGGCCAGCACCCCCGTGAATACAAAATACTGGGAAAGGTGAAAACACACACTTCATTAGGACAGTCCTTGGTATATCTGTCAAACATGACACTCAGCCTTAAATGCACTTGGTGTCAAATATCTATTAACAAATACAAGCTTAAAAATTTCCACCACTCTGCTGATGGGAATCTAACACAACTGATTTAAATTTGACCAATCTGCCCTTAAAAGTCACCCTCTCGTGGACCACAAGAAAAAAAAACGGAAGTCCCATTCTGACCACGTGTATCTGGATTTTTGGACCACCAGGGCTTCAGGCAGGAAAGCGGTTTAACGTGGCAGCTGCTCAGGAGGGGTGGAGGAGGTCGTGACTCGATTCGTGAGGTGCTGCCCACCTGCTATAACTACATATAACCGTCCGATAATTTCGTGGCAGCACAGACAGAAAACAGCAGAGCTGCACATGAGTGGCTCTACACACGGGAGGAAAGGAGGAAGACAAAGGAGGAGACACAGGGGAGCATTTCCAACTTGAAGAAACAGTAAAGTACATATACACCAGTGGGAGAGTACCGAGTCATATTTGGCAGCTTTTACACGACTGGGCCACCGTAATCACTGCACTGCTGGAAACCCTGGCCTCAAACTTGAGCAGATATGAACTTCTGTCCAAAGCTGACTCAACTTTCATTCACTCAGCATGACCAGGAGCATGCTCAGTGTGTGTGTGTGTTTCATAGGATTGTGCACCTTGAATTAATCGCTCAGCATCAGAATTTCAAAGCAGAGCACTCCTGTCAGTCCTGAGAGGGCAAACAGTTAGAGGAAATGACCTGCGAATGAACTGCAGTGCAAGTCATTGTGGCCCAGCATGCAATGCACGGAAAATGTCTTCACTCAAATGTCTCCAAGATGGATAACAGTTTGTTTAGTGACCTTCACTTCACTGCAGTTCTATTCTATTCCTCAATATCGTTCCACAATAGCATCCGCTAGTGCTGTTCTCTTCCTCCTGTCCGTCTCTAATACATCCAACCACTGCAGAATCATCAGAGTGTTCCTGTAGGTGGTATGACCCCGAGTTGTACTGAAAATCTGAGGTGCTGCGGTGGTTCAGAGGTCCGCTATGAGACAACATTGAAGGGGAGATGGGGCAATTTAAATTAAGCATGGTTTTTGATTTTCATCAGTAGGGATGCACCTCGTTTTATCACTAAAGTAAGCACACCTGTTTACAGTGATGTGTGCCACACTTTTGCTGATATTTGGTAACTAATAAGCGACAGAAATCAGGATCCTCAGAAACATCGTGCATTTACCTTTGTCAGCACTGGTGAGCTCCCTGCCTGCACACAAACTTACAAACTTTCTGCTTTTAATCTTCAGTTTCCGAACTGAAGAAACATTTATGGCATCAGGATTAATTCATCAGCCGCTCCAGCCACATTACACAACTATTACCACACGTTGAGAAGAGCGAACTGACCTTTATGTGTAAAGTTGGCAAAGTGCCCTTTTATGTGAAAACCTGCTCACTGCACCAAAAGCCTCTGATCTCTGGGACAGACATCAGTTCTTGTCTAATTTAATATTCCAGTTTGTTTTGGTTCAGGCTGAAACAAAGTCAATAACTCTTCTTCATGTGTCTAAAATAGGTCTTATTTGCACAGGCGAGCATTCCTAAGCCTCGGGAGGAAATGCGTTTATGATGTATACATGCAACAATACATGAGTCAGCCCGAGCTTGAAGCTATAAAAATGTGGCTCTCTTATTGAGTTCATCAATCAGCCGCACATTATGTGAGCAAAACAACATAATGGATATTTTCTCTGTGACGTTGTGATGGCTCCATCAGTTGCCGTGTTGTCTGAGGCGAGACCTCCCTCTGGGCGCGAGCAGATGTCGAGGATGTTTAATTCATCAGTTTGCCGCTGTCGCACAAGTGGAAGAGGGAAAAAAAACACAACAGATGGACCTGACTGCAAAATTCAGCCACCTCATTTAGTTGGTACCTCTGGGTAGAAGCAGATGTCTGGGATGGAGGCCGATTCGTTGTACGTCTGGTTCCTGAAGGTACTGGACTTGTCGAAGTCGCACCAGAGCTGCGGGAAACCAACGGGGCAGATTACTGTTGTTGTACAGTTTTAAATGATGCAGGATCTGCATACAAATACCCTAAATCTCCTTTCAGACAATTTTTCATCAATCCTTTAATCTCTCAAGATGTTTGTGTGAAAAATCTGCATCTATTCTGAGATTCAGCCGTCAGCAGGAAAGCAGCAAATTTCTGAGCTCTCAAAAGGAAGAATCGAATAATCGGCATCATTTTCACCCAAATAAACAGCTGATATTTTCATGGCGTTAAGGTGCAGTTTATAGGAGATGCACTCCCGCCACACAAGGAGTGATGCAATTTCATTTCTGGCTTGTTTGGAATGAATAACTGAAGAAGGAGAAGACCTGCAGGGCTGAATTAGCGAGGACACGTTAAAACTGTCCTTTCTTGAGTCTTCCTGCAGGAGGAAAAGATGGCGGCTGTTTAGGTAAATAAAATCTGAGTAAACACAACAACTAAATTCAGGGGTGAAGGAGTTGATCCTTGTTACTTTATTGCAGTGTGTTCTGGGTTTGTTACTTTAATCTTTAACATACTTTAGTGGCTTTTATTTTTAAACATGAATAATTAGTTTAATCAATCAGTACTTTTGGTGCAGACTGCTGAGTGTAGCAATATTTAATCCTCTTGTCGAGCAGTGACAGACATCCTAATTTGCAACTGTATGTTTATAGCTGACACTGTCTGGAAAACACAGTCAGTATTTTATTTTTCTGCCTATAAAACCTACAAGTGGTGATTAAAGTCTGGATGAGACCTTTTATGTTTCTGTTTAAACATTAGATGATGTTGGTTCAGGTCACTGACAGCGTGCTGCACTGGTTAAATAGTAAAAAAAGAAAAGAAAAGCCTTTTTCTTGGACTGAAAATCAGACCGAGTAGAATTTGCTGCAAAGAACCACGAGCAGGTTTTTTGTTGTTGTACAAATTTAAATAATTCACACGAGGTTTTCCCACATCAGTGTAAAGGTCACTCACTTCATTCTTTAGGGATTTCACTCTGTTTTTCTTTGTATGAAGCGCTCTACTAAATGCAACCTCAAACCTCACACAAACGTGATGAGCCGCTTGTTTCAGATGCGCCCTGCTGAGAATAAAAGCTTGATGATAACCTTGAAGTTATGAAAGAGGTTGCTGTTTCACCCTACTGCCAGAAGAGAGAACGATCACATAATGCTCATTACCATGAAGTTTGGTAATAAGTCACTTTTTTGTCCTGGTCTACAGTTTATAGAGCGGACCGCGCACACACACGCTGTCCTGCTGCCTATAAGTACAGGTGTGAAAGAAATGCTGCGTGTTCAGTACTGTGTTGAATGCATTCTGGCAGCTGTGTTGCAGACAGACACAACCATGTGTTTTAAATAATAAACAAAGTACAAATAAACTCACTATATTGATCATGGCTGCCAGGAAGTTGATGAGGATTGAGACGAAAATGATGACGTTGCGTGCCGCGTAGGTTTCGTTGATCCAGCAGCAGGCTTTCCTCAGGACCAGCGGCAGACACTTGTAGTCCTCCGCCGTCGTAACGAGGACCAGGCAGGAATGGAGGATGATGAGGACTGAGAACTGGACCACCATGGTTACCATGCTGCAAAAATACAATGATGTACACACCAGCGGGACACCGCATCTTAGGACTTTGATTTAAACAGCTGATTAACCTGATTCTCACAATAATCATAATATTAATTTAATGCATCAGTTTGGAAATGAGGCAGGGATCATATTGATTGAAGCTGTCACGGTTCACTTTGATAGCCGCTGATCACCGATATCATCATCAACACCAGGGGGTCAGGATAACCTGTGTAACCAGGCGGGTTATTAAAGAACACATTGTTTTTACAGCTGTGGGCGAGGAAAAGGCAAAAGCCCCTGAAGAAAAATAAAATTAAACAGGACCACACATCCAAAAACATCACAACACACCCACTGATAACGGTTATGAAAGGAGCTGTCATTTCACTCAGCACAACAGAATGATCCCACAATCCAGCTGGAATAAACCTCTCAAGATCGGCTTCAGTGTCTTTGGTGTATTAGGTTGGCTGTTACACCTTACAAGAATCAATATTCATCAATATTTAAATGGTAGTGAAACACCATATTTTATACACACACACACACACACACACACACACACACACACACACACACACACACACACACACACACACACACACACACACACACACACACACAGAGTAAAAAAAGGAAACTGGTTAATGTTCCATGTATAGAAGTATACATGGTTACAATTTACTCTGCTTATACCCCACTCTGCATTTAATCATTAGTTATTAATCTCTGTCTCTCTCCCCTCAGCCCCCTCA
>JASGAU010365007.1:0-10674 GCA_030220045.1 Australoheros facetus
TTCTTTCCCTCTCTCCTTCCTTTGTCTCCTTTCCTTGCCCTCCACTATCAATGCCCCCCCTGCAGATTGAAGTTAATTTTACATGTTCCCCCAAAATAGGAAAGGAGTGAGGGGGAAAAAAAAAAGAGTGTCAGCAAAAGATTTATAAGACAGAGAAAATCAAGAGCTGGCGATTCTCTCTGCTATGTTTGTGCTCCGGGGTCCTTTCTGTTCTCGCTATAGCGCACTATTTCTATCACTGACTGATAGCTCACTCCCCACTCTCTCTCACACACACAGTGCACCCCCCAGGAGCCTATCAGATGATAAAGAGATGTTGTCAGGGACTGATTATCAGCCTTCCAACTAAAAACAAGTAAAACATCAAACGCACAAAGACCACACAGGGACTTGGCCTTATTTTTTTTCTTAATTTCTCTGCCATACATCTCTCTCTTTCCCACTTTCCTCATTTTGTCTGTGTCACTGTCTGACAGTGTGTGTTCTTTCGCCTGCTGGGGAGCTATTTGATTTGTTCAGCTGTTTTAGAGATCATATTGTTTCTGGTGTGCTGTTTTTATTATGTTTTTATTCATATCGCCGCCTGTAGCAGCTCGGGTCCTGGTCCTGAGTCACCAGGGAGAGAGATAGGGACGGGGGATGGAGCAATAAAGCGAGAAAGAGCTGCATCGGCTCGATACGCGCTGGCAGCATGTGTGCAAATGTGGGTGCGTGGACATCTGTGCAAGCATGCAAGGCTGCGCCGATGTGGGTGGCAACGGTAAAGTGCAAGACTCAAATTATAGCAAAACGGATTGCCAAATTTTCTTTGTAGTTTCCTTTGCAACAGTAAGATCTCTCTGCTTGATCCCTGCACACACGTGCACAAACACACACATCACATACTTGGTGTTCATTATTAATGAGAGACAAGTGTGTAATTTATCATTCACTGTGGCTGGAATGTAGGGACAGTGACAGGGAGACTAGGAAGGCTCCATTCATCACTGTGATAAAGTTTGACTTGCGTATCGTACATCAAGGCCCCTTTCCCCTCAGTCACTGTTAGGATGACCCTTAGACAGTTAAGTCACAACCAGCGACACCGATCATCATCCATCAAGTTAAAAAACAAAACAAACGACAACAACAAAAAAGGAAGTTCTGACTGCGGCTGTGGGACGTTTCTGAGTCCGAGCCCAGCAGCACCCAGTTTACATGCCTCACATTTGCTGACTCATTATCCGCCCTGACATCAGTTCAGATTTTCTTTTAGCTTTTAATGTGAAATGTATCGGTGCAATGAATATTCTGACTCTGCTATTATCTGTAGCAGCTAGATGAAATTAGCAAAGTCTGTGGATATCTATTCATTTTGTACCCATTAGCTAATTTTGAAGGAGTCAAACCTGACACTCTGCTTGTCAGTGCAGTGATGTTCTTTTTAGCCGAATTAGCTAAGTTTGTTAGCAGGCTAAAACAGCGCTTACCTTCTGTAATACATTTGTTTATACATTAATACACAGCATAAATTTCAACTTTTGTTTTTCTAACTTGTTTGGTTATAGTAAGAACAATTAAGCATGTCTGGGGCATTTTATTCAATCTGGTTTGGCAGAGTCAAGAAAAGTCAAGAACAAAATAGTAAATTAGACTGTATGTTGCCATCAGCAAAAATGCTAACATTTATTTCCTAAAATGTTCGTACATTATTGTGATAAAATATAATACATTGATTTGTGAATGGTTTCAGAATAAAGGTGGGAAAATGACCTGTTATAATTAGAAGAAAATATTTTTGTATTATTTGTGTAGCATATTTTAGCTTGTGTTATGGTATGCCCACATATGTAACACCATGCTAAACCTTTTTAATGTGGTTTGTATCTGAGGGAAGTCTGTCTAAAATAATAACAGGACACAGAACTGCTGCTACTATGTGTTTGCTTAAACTAAAATACTTTTAAAATATTCTTCTAGACCTGTGATATGAACAGCTACATTATGGTTACTGAGTGATGGCAGTATGTGAACCCTACCACACCTAGGTCTCCTGCGCTCTTAAGACAGCAACATCCCATTTCACCTCCAGTCAGACTGAACAAAGTGCCATTTTTCAAATAAAGAGTTAGAGGGCAGAATACAGGGGTTGAGGGGATGCTACAGACAAAAGGTAAAGTCAATTTTTTTCACTGTTGTAATTATAATTTTACAGCAATTAATCCAGAATAGTTGTCGAGTCCTTTACATGGGAGAGTGCGTGCATGTGCATGTGTGTGTGCATCTTCTCTCCGTCCTCTGTTTTATCCCCAGCTGAGGGAAGCTGACAGGAAAACGAGGAGCAGTAGCATGGATTTGGCGGGGCCAGCGATGAGCGATGTGGACCCCCCGGTCCCAGACGAACCCAGGTTGGAGATGGTGGCCCTCTCTGAGTAGAGGGGGATGACGTCAAACTGGCCACCATCATCACCCTCCTGCTCATCCTCTGTTTGTGTCAGTTCCTCCTCTTCCTCACTGTCCACCACCTGCCAGGGAGCAAAGTGTGAGTGAAAACTGCTGTTGCATTTCTCAGCTTACAGTGTTTCACATTTTACAGTGTGGAAAAATAGTAGCATGTTCTGGGTCGTGGTAAGAAGTGGAAAATGTCAAATCGTATGTGTTCTGTCTGGTGAATTGATAAAAGATCATTTGAAACTGGAGAAGTGAATTTGTACTTCAGCGCTGCGGCCCAGATAATTATTTAAGTTAAACCTATTTAGCTCATATTTAATTACACAGGTTGAATGTGGATTGTTGTTCTGCTCATAATAATATGCTATTATCATGTGGTTGAAACAGTGCCTCTGATCTTGGCTCATTCTGTGTATTCATTTATTTCTGACTGATTTTGTTTGAGTCATTTTTAACTTTTCATCATCTAGTGTGACAATCACAGAAGGTGTAAAATGGGCTGTTAGTTTCAGGGTGTTTATATTCATCCAGCTTTTGGAACTAAAAATGGAAAGAACTGTGTTTATTAATCTTGAAGCAGATCCACGCGTGATGTTTGACAGTCAGAAAAGGCTGCGTATTTAAAACATCCAACCTGACCAGCTGAGACGGTGCCTTCCTGCTAAGCTCCAGTCAACAGTTTTTCTTAGTCACTATCTTTTGAAAGTTTTATGACCTTTCCTTTGATCTGCTTCTTTTAGGATGAATCGGTGAAGGACAGAAAAAGCCTGAAGAACATTGCTAATATTTCTCTGAACCTAACTGAAGTAAGGGTTCGGCTTCTTTTTAGGACCAGCACATGTCCAGACTTTGTTTGTTTGATGACAAAAGTGCCGTTTCACACATAAAAAAAGACTAAAAATATAGGATTTCTTATAAAGGTATATAATTCTGCCTTCTGTCCCAGAGTTTAGATCCATCCCAAAGGTGAGATGAACCCACGGTTTCAGAAGTATAGTGATGCAATCATTGCATCCTTCTTGAAAGCACTGATAGTATGTAGACATATGAAGGGAAAATATGGCCCTGTGTAGAATTTTAAAATGACCTACTTTCACAGTGTCCCTCACCAGATTACTACCTGAAATGTGAGATATGACAGAAACCGTCAGATGCATTCATTCTGAATTCAGTGATTAGACAAACGCTTCATTAGAAGCAAGAGTCCACATATAGACAGAACTGAAGGCTGCTCAGGTACATTAAAGCCTGAGTATATTGTACAAAATATATTTTTTGTGTGTGTCAAACTCAGATATGGTCAGTCCTGTTGCTTTTTTATAAGTTTCAGCACTGTTTATCACTTAGCCAGTGCCACTATCCTGGACTGCAGGATATGGTGGCACTGGCAGCAGCCTTTGTGATGCTTTGTTGACTACGACCTGCAAACAGGTGAACGGCTGGTTCAGTTGCTGCTGATCTCACTGAGGCTGCAGACCAGAACAACATCTTGCACTACCAGCTGTAATCCAAGTCCATGGACTAAGTCTCAGTTTGCAGGGTGAGACTCATTGGAGAGTCAACTGATAGAGTACTATTAAAATATATTGAAGAAAGTGTGAATGGACCTCCTTTGTATCTACACACACACACACACACACACACACACACACACACACACACACACACACACACACACACACACACACACGTGCACCTTCTGTCTCTGCTACCATTGCAATAACTATTCTGTGGGAAAACACTGGAAGTATACTGACACTTTTTTTTCTTACATAACAGCTGTCAGCTACAATAGTCTCTTACGCGAGCCTCTCGTCATGCAGCAGAAAAGCTGGAACAGCACATGGTCAGTTTTTTTTTATGTTGGTTGTTATATGCTTGTGTAAATAATTCTTCTGTTTTTAATTCTCTTTCCAACCTGCTTTTGTGAGAGAAAAGTGAAACTACCAAAGTTTTGGTTGATGCACAGGACAACATGCCACGCTGTGGGTGGAGCTTTGGCGGGACAGTACATCAGTACATCTTTGAAGGCAAAGAACATCAGTACATCAGTACATCGTCCTCATTTAAATAAGTGATGCTTACCTAGACTAAGGATATCTGTCGCATAACATTTTATTCATTCACGCTTTCAGAATATTACTGTGCTTCTAACACATGGACACTAGTTTTGTATGAAGAATTGTTGTATTCTTCCATTAATTTTTGACTGTAACTTTAAACAGAAACACAATGATGACTAAACTGTATTTCAGACAGAATCCCTAAAATCAAAACGAAATCCATATTGCAGTGATTTAGCAGTATAGCGCTGTTCTAGGAGCTTAGAACAATCGGCTCCATGTCCATACATGGAAAACCAAGGGCATCGAGAGCAGCAGCAAGACCACAAAAGAGAACAGAGAAGGCATCAGTTACAATAGATGACATTAATTAAATCAGATGATCAAATAAGCATGAAAGGGGGAGCTTGAAAGTGGATTTCAAAGTGGCTTGTAATGCACAACTATGGGCAGGCAAAACCAGCGCAGCCATTTAAAACCTATAATAGAACAAGTCCGCCAGACCATATCGTTACAGTTATACATGCTGTGGTACCAGCTTGTGGAATATTTCAACTCACGATACATCAATAGAGTCTTCAGAACCCTCATTATAATAATATGCATGAAGGAAATCTAAAAAGCTAAAAAAAAAAAGTGCACTAACCCACAAAGAAACTGAAAACCATTTTCTGTATCTACATGTTATGCTAGATACAGAAATGCCATAGCTGTACATGCTAATGCACACGATGAAGCGCATGGAGTATGTTTTGCTGTTAGCGCTTTCTATGTGATTTTTGCAAACCCGTTAGAGGAAGGATACAGCGCTCTGGGACACGTTGAATGCATCATATGTACGTGTAAATCCTGTAAGTTTTATATGCAAAAAGACTTATTGCTCTATCGTATGTGGTTCCAATTCAACTGGCATTTAAAAGCATTTAGCAGTTGGGAGCGCCGGCTGGACGGTCACAGCGCACTCAATCATGTTGTGTTATCAAAGTGTTATCAAAGGCATAAATGCAAAGATAGATGGTTTTGTATGTATAATTACCAGGTGGAATTAGATTTGTAAATGAAAAAGTGCTATAACTGTTTCAGTAATAAAAAGTTCTATAACTTCTGACTGTCCAGATAACTGTCAAAACCAAAATAGATCCTTCTGAAAATGAGAAAATTAATAGGATAGAATTCAAAAATACATTAAAATCTCACCACACTGCACATTTGATTGCATCCTCTGTGGCAATATAACATTTAAAACTAAAAGCAGTCATCTGTTCTTATGAACTTGATGTTTTCCTAACTGCCAGAACAGATACTTGGCTTCTTGCAGTGAAACCTTTCAAATTCAAGAACAAAAAAATCACTTTAGAAAAACAAGCAAAAGCTCCTCAGAGAGACAGCAGCTGAGTGGCAGACAGATGAAATGTGCAGCAGGTATGGATTGAGGGGTTGAAGTGAGGTGGGGTGGGTGCTGTAAGGGCTTGAGGATGCAGGGTGGAATGAGCTGAGAATGGAACGACGAGATGGAATAAGTAAAGGAATATGTGGGCAAACAGAGGAATTGATCAAAGGACATAAAGAAAAGAGGAAGGAGGGAAGAAGAGGATTTGGGGAAGAAGGAGAAAGGGGAAAACATATGGTCATGAATAAATTCATACTAATGAAGCTTGACTGATGCACTGCTTCCAACCAACACCTCAGCTAATCCACTCACTGGGAGAGAGACATAGACAAACATGAGAGGAAGAGAGAGCGAGCAAGCGGAGGAGGGCAACCAAAACAGAGATTTGGAATCCCCTCTCGTCTGCCGGCAGTGAGGTATGCTGGGAGCCAGGGAGCCACAGCCGTGGCAGATTGTGGCCTTTCCAAGGTTACAGTAGCCAGGACCACGATTGGATTGGACCGTGTTCATTGGTCAGTGCAAGACAGGGGCAGCCAGGAGCTGCGGTCCTCAAAACGTCTGTTCTTGCCACATTTCAGCAAGTGTGTGTGTGTGTCTGTCTGTGTGTGTGTGTGTGTGTGGACATTGCTATGCTGGAGCACTTAGACGAGTCTTGGCCCTGAAGTGTTTTGATTTCAGTCCTGCTGGACAATGCCTGAGTGCCACAAATAAGCTTGATTGGCGGAGAGATGAGACAACTGGACAGTTTGAGCATTTGTACAGACCGATCCTCTTCCCCTTACTGCCCACCCGATAAACAACAAACTACAGAAAAATGTGCTGACTGAGAACTGAAGGAGTGCCTGACTTTTGGTAGCATTATTATGTACATGCAGTGTGTGTCGTCCATCCCACCTCCCTGCCACCTCCATGCCTCCCTCAGCTGTCACTGAGGGAGGCATCACTATAGAGTTTCATCCACACTGCAGTCTCTTATATACAGATTGACATGATTTCATCTATTGAATCATGATCTATGATCAAACCCTCCTTTGAATTTTCTATTCTTCACGTTTTCACATTTTCTTTGCAAAAATACAAGGAGCTCCAGGAAGCTCCAGCCTGTCATTTGCCTTTTTATTCACCATTTTATTCCCCTTTGCCTCATACTGGTGCTGGGTGTTGTCCATGTTGATGGTCAAGTTTAGAGCAACAATCACCAGGACTGTCATGAGCTTCATGGCTGCCAGTGTTGAGGTGTGTCTGAAGGCTTGCTCTCGGTAATCTGCTAGTCTGGTGAGAAGGAAGATGGCTGTGTCCATCTGATACTTATAAATTATACTGTATTGACACTGGTGAATTAGCACTGAATTCACAAGAGCTTGTTTTGAACTTCTTTCACTGGGGTCCAGCTATGGTTAGACAACCAGCTCTCATGTTTTCCATGCCCTTATCTTGTTGGGGGATATTTGTACAGCCTACTCCATTCCCTCCTTTTCCTTTCTCCCCTGCTGCCTTCTTCCCCTTGTTTCACCCATTTTCTTTTAGCTGAATTTACTCACCTTCAATCAGGATCCTCAGAGAAGTCTGTCTGAGGAGAGTCGGGTGTCTGAACTCTGATGGGATTTCTGGTGCTGCTATCACTTCTGCAACAGCTTCTGGATAACTTCAAATTACGACTTGCTTATAATCCTCACAAAATACAAGGCAGGAGAAGTTGCATGTGACCTTGTTGTGAAATGTGGTCCCGTCACAATCCTAATTTTTACTACTCTTATAGAGCCTCTGTCTGAATTCCACCACAGTTTGTCAAAAAGAGTTTAAATGTCGCAGTGAGAGGCAGTTTTGGACATTCTCTCACCCCGCTCACTCCGTAGTTCGGTGTGTTGTTTAAACGATGTGGGAGGAGGAAACTCTTAGCAGCTGTGGCTCAGGAGGTGGACTACCAATCAGAAGATTGGTGGTTCAATTCCTGGCTGCTCCAGTCTGCATGCCAAAGTATCCTTGGGCAAGCTGTTGAACCCTGAGTTGCTCCTCAGTATGTGTGATTGCACTTAGATGTAGAAATAGTGCCTGGATGGATGCAAATGTGTTGTATAAAGCGCTTTGAGTGCTTAAGTAGGACAGACACAGGCTATATAAGAACTAATGCATTTACCATTTAGCACTATTGCCTGACAGCAAGAAGGTCCTAGATTTGAATCCAGTTTGGGGCCCTTCTGTGAATTGTTTGCATGTTCTCATTGTGTCTGCTTGGGTTATCTTCAGGTATGCCTGCTTACTCTCACAGCCCAAAAACATACATGAGGTTAGGTTAATTGGTGATCCTAAATTGACTGTAAGTGTGAATGTGAGCGTCCGCACTTGTCTGTCTGTATGTGTTGGCCCTGCGACAGATTAGTGACCTTTCCAGGGTGTACCCCACCTCTCGCCTTATGACAGCTCTATATCCTCCAGTCTTCCCGTAACACTGCACGAGATAAGAAATGGATGGATGGATGATTGGATGGATATCTTGTGAGTGCCCCCTGCTGCACCTTGACTCCAACTGTCGTAACATTTGCAACTTACCGTGCCTCTGACCTCACATAATACTTAATTCTTCTAAAGTTAAGATGACAATCTAACTCCACAGTAATGTGTGTTTATTACTGCCATACCTGAAGAAAATCTGTGACATGACTAGCTAGAATTGGCGTCATTCGCAGTACTGAAAACATACTACTGGCTGTAAATGGTTTGTTGATCCCTCTTTTTTCATTATGAGATGGTGACCTTTAATGGCAAGATGTGTACACTGTTCCAAGTTTCAGACTGTTAAAAGTCCACCATAGTGTGGATGCATCTGTGTGCTCAAAATAGCAAGTATACAAATATACAATTTTGAAACAGCATGAGTCTGTTATCAAAATGCTGAATCTATCACTCTATAGAGATTTAGGGAAATGAAAAGCCATCAGCTATAGTAACTTTCCAGCTGTCATTGTCACCCACAGAGGTTTGTATCTACAGTATGTGCGATCCTGAGTTGTACTGTGATGAGAGTCAAACTCATTCATTTACCATTTCTGAGGAAACTAGACTCATGTGTTTACATAAAAAGACATAAAAGAAATGCAAGATTTCATTCTTAACTATTAAAACCAGAATTCTTCTTTATTAAAACACACCCGTTTTTTTGTTTTTTTTAAAGACTAAAAGCTTGGGAGCATTTGGTTTGGAATCTTGGGTGAAACCACTGTTCATCACAGCTGCAAGAACATGTGTAACTTCTAATTACATTAAAAAAAAAAAAGAAACTGCCAAGACATTGTATTTTTAAGGAGGACTTTGTCTCAAATCACTCCTGTGACCACATCTTTGACATCAGGAATATAAAAAACACACTGTTGTGTAGAACAAGTCCCTGTGACCCTCACAGTTCAAAAAGTATTTTGATAGGAGCTACAGTTTCAGATTTAGAAGCAGGCAAATTTAACAGGGATTTACCATTGAGTGACGGTCAGAAGTTAATGCAGTCCAACTGACAGCTTTGGGCAGTTATTTTCAGTTGGTGGATTTAAAAGTATGTGACTGATAGCTCATTCTGATTGGCAGACAAATTTCAGACTGATTTTCATTGGTGGATTTCTCTTCAGCTGGCAGGTGGTTCAGTCTGGGCTGTTGATGAAGGTCAGGGTTAGATACACAACCTTGTCTGTAGTGGATGAGCAACCATTTCAACTCATCTAACCTAACTTAGCCTCTCTGTGTTTTAGTCTGTATATGTTATCTTGTCACTAAAATACAGGAATTTCTAAAAAAAAACTCAACACAGTTAAGGATTAAAAACTATTTAAACTTCTCATTTTAAGATAGTTCAACTATCAATTCTATCTATCTCCTCTCATAGCTACATAAACACAGACAGACACAAACACTGAGCAGTGGACTGGACTTCCAAATACACTGGCTTTTGATTTGAGTGTAGACAATTAAAAAACACAATTATTAAACAACGCAATTAAAAAAACACAAGTCCAGTCTTCAAGTGATTTAAAGTATGTCAGCTTTCATTCAGTATCAGTAACTCTAAATTTTTCATATGGCATTTTAGAGACATTCAACTAGTTTCCAATTTTCTGCAGTGTCATTCTCCTTCATTTTTAGGCTGTGTGTGCATGGAATCATGTCATTTTCCCCATTTATCAATGACCTGTTTAAGATTTTCCATCAAATGCAGATTAAATATTAGCAGACTTCTGAATTTTTGTATGCAAACTTCAGTTTTCAGTAGTTCTGCACTTTGGCTTCCACTAGAATGATTCAGTATATTTTAGCAGTTTAAACAGGTTTCCCAAACATTTCACCAATTTAAACCATTCAGATTAACTCATTTAGCTTTTGGCTGGAGCGAGCATAAAGGGAGTAACATTTTGTTGCAGATAATTTTAAATGCAATGTTTCTAAATGCTCAACAAATAGCAGCAAAAACACAAAAAGTATCTGCAGTTTGTCACAGTGTGTCAGCTAGCTAAAGGTTCAGCTGCTGTATTTCCAGGGAGAGAAAAGAATGAGCGATAACTTCCCTCAGAGATGGAGGAAGATGAAATAAAGGGGACAGGAGAGGAAGGAGAGCGGTTAAATCTAAAGGTAAGAACTGCAAAACAAACTGAAGTATGCTAACCTTTTGTAATTCAAAGATTGTATGAAAATACTGCAGTTTAGTGCAGGATAAACAGGTTAGTTTGCTGTACTGTATTTACAGTAAAGCTCTGTGTTGGTGCACAGAGGCTGTGTTCATGGTCAGAGTTACAGGTTACATCAGTGCAG
>JASGAU010365011.1:0-20741 GCA_030220045.1 Australoheros facetus
TGCACCCATCACTCTGGAACAGGTAAATCTGGACTCATCAGACCACATGACCTTCTTCCATTGCTCCAGAGTCCAATCTTTATGCTCCCTAGCAAATTGATGCCTTTTTTTTCCGGTTAGCCTCACGGATTAGTGGATTTCTTAAGGCTACACAGCTGTTCAGTCCCAATCCCTTGAGTTCCCTTCGCATTGTGCGTGTGGAAATGCTCTTACTTTCACTATTAAACATAGCCCTGAGTGCTACTGTTGTTTTTCTTTGATTTGATTTCACCAAACGTTTAAGTGATTGCCGATCACGATCATTCAGGATTTTTTTCCGGCCACATTTCTTCATTGAAGACGATGGGTCCCCACTATCCTTCCAGCTTTTAATAATGCGTTGCACAGTTCTTAACCCAATTTTAGTCGTTTCTGCAATCTCCTTAGATGTTTTCTCTGCTTGATGCATGCCAGTGATTTGACCCTTCTCAAACAGACTGACATCTTTTCCACGACCACGCGATGTGTCTTTCAATATGGTTGTTTAAGAAATGAGAAGCAACTCATTGCATCAGTTGGGGTTAAGTAAATTGTTGCCAGCTGAAAGATAATCGCCCATGCAGACTCTTACCTATTTGCTTAGTTAAATCCAGGTGGTGACTTTTTTTTTGGCCAGGCAGTGTATTTAGACTGATAAAATCACAGCACCTGCTGTCCGATGGGTCCAGGTGGCCCGACACGTCCAACGTCACCCCTCGGTCCCTGCTGTCCTGCACTTCCTCTTACCCCTGTTGGTCCTGCTTCACCCTACACCAGCAGGCACATTCAAGTCATATTAAAAGGACTTCTCAGGGAAATTTAATGACTTTAAAATCTTCATCACTTATATACAGATTAAACTGTGTCTAAGAATTATCTAGACTTTAAATGAGACTCATAATTTGGCATGATTATCACACATCCGTACAATTCAAGCGTCACACAATCTCACCTTCATTCCTGGGTTACCAGGAAATCCTGGCATACCGGGGATTCCTATTGGACCCTGTGGTTGAAGGAAAGTTTGTTCAGTACTCATGAAAAATTTAATTTCATGTTTTGTTCAACAGTCTGGGTAAACAGTGCTTCAAAAAAGTTGTCAATTTTTGTTTAATATTTTTGTGTTTTGGTTACTGTTTGTTTTGCATTGTTGTTCTAGAGCTTGAGGTTTTTATTTTTCGTCATGCCAATCACACCAGGGAAAAAAAGTGGTTGGAGACCACAGCATAACCAAAATTATTATAATTGTGTACAATTAACTTGCAGTTTTGTTGCCTTTGAAATGGTTGCATCGACAATGAGGTGCAGGTCTGCGACCACTCGCCACTGCCATTTTCAAAGCAGCTTTGGTGGATTAAGATGGTGATAAAATGGCAACAACAAGGAATCAGTCTCCTGTCAGTTTGTCAATGAAATTGCCAATTCACATTCACTGCTTAGATTCAGCATCCAGGTGGTCAACTCAATTTCCTATTCTAGATAGGCTGATCGAAGCAAGCTCAATCAACTCCGACCTTCCGAGATTCACCATGAAAACGGGTAAATAACTAGCAGAGCTTCCATTTTAATCCAGTGGACTGAGAATGTGTGGACCATGATATTTATCTTAAAAAGAAAGAAAAAGAAAAACATGCCTCAACTTAATTTTTCCCAAACATGCAGCTGGAAGTCGACCAGATTTTACCTTTGATTTTTATATGTAATTATTCAGGCTCTGTCCAAGCGTATACAGTATGTGCATTTTGGTAAAAGTACCTTTATCCATCTGTTCTGGCCTTTTGTCCACATGTAAACAAGGGTTTAGCTCACTGAAAACGGAGCTTTTTAAAATTTTGGTTTATGTGTTTATGTGTGGACAAGGAAAACTGAGATTTTTGCCCTGCGACATCAGAGAGTGCACCCTAAAAAGTGTTTGTTGGCTTCTGATTGGCTAACATTTCTATACAATTAGGGTTATATCGCCACCTGTTGCTTTGCGTTTACTTTGCTTTGTGTTTTAGGTCACGTCTACGTGTACGTGGGTATTTTTTAAAACAGGGATTTTTCCAGGTTCTTTACATCCACATAAAAACATGAAAAACGATCTCAAGCACTGTCAAGAGGAAGCCAAAGCAACAGGTGGTGATATAATCTTAGCCATGAAGAAATGTTGATCAGTCAAAACCCCACAACAAGCATGATGCACAGTCAAACAAGGAGTTTAAGACACACACCTTTGAATATAATTAAAACTTTATTTAATCCCGTTTTATAATCTTAAAGCTAGTTTAGCCTCATTTTTCACTTAAACTGTCACCATATCTCTAACAAGATCCCAACTGTGTCAGACATTTTCCATCAGTGTGGCCAATTACAATATGACAACTATTATTAGCCATTATTAGCAGATTTAACAAACAAAAACATTTAGATTTAAGTATATCTAAATTTACCTTTCTGGCTTTTGATTTGAACATTTATATTTAACACTTTGCTGTAGATGTGAATATCATTGCTGGAAATGTGGTAAAAAAAATTATTACAGTTTACAATGGGAGCACCTAATCAAAGAGTTAAATTTCATTTATTGATTGCCACAGGAAGGAAGCTTGGGCATAAGTTCAATAAGGAAGATCTGTAATCACTCACCTGCCTACTTTCCCAGATGTTTGGCTGCTAATCTAT
This sequence comes from Australoheros facetus, assembly GCA_030220045.1. Taxonomy (NCBI): domain Eukaryota; kingdom Metazoa; phylum Chordata; class Actinopteri; order Cichliformes; family Cichlidae; genus Australoheros; species Australoheros facetus. The sequence continues at coordinate 2,683 of JASGAU010365011.1, forward strand.
TCTTTACATCACTTTCCCACACTGTCAAACTTCATCTTCTGCCCGCCTTCTTTGAGCCAATCAGCCTCTGCTCAGTGCACGTTAAATATCACTGTTCAGCCGTCATTCTCCCTTTCAGACTCATTCGCGCAACCACCTCCTCCCAATCTCCGTCACACAAGTCTCTCAGAGCTCCTTCCAAGCCTCCATCTTTGCCTTCACCACCACAAGTGTGTAGAGTCCTGCCCTAATTCCTATTTCCACTGGGATTTCGTTCTGCTACGATGGCCCATCGGAATCTAATCACCAAATAGCTTAACTGTATTCCTTATCAATAAATCCTTACTGAAATTGTTTCAGTGCAAGGAACTGACTGACAATCTGACATTACTGTCAACAAATGTTATAATAAAGAAGTAGCTAGCAGATTTTATTCGGTGCTCATAATAATAGTCATAATAGTTAACAAATTCACAGTTTTAGTCCCTTAAAACTACCTGGAACAGCCGTCGAGGTTCCTGTTTAGGTTTTATGGAGTTTTGTTGCATGTTTGGATTGTTTTACTGGTCTAGTTTATTGGTTTTTGAATTCTTACTTTTTTGCTGAGTTATTTCTCTTCCTCCCTCTGTCTTCTCTGGTATAAATATGGTATAATTTGGTATAAAGTCTTCATGTCTGAGAGTGGTTTTAGTTCACGTTTTGTTAAGCTGTTCTGCCTCATCCTGTATTTCCCTGTATTTTTCTACTAAAAATATTATTTAACTGAAAACTAATCCGAAGCTAGTTTTATGATCAGCGGCATCCCATATTTTGTCCTGTATGATTGATAAATTGATTTTGGTTGATCACAACATACAAATTAAAGATATCAATGTGCTTTTAAAATATGATGGAGATTTTTCTCTATTTTCTGACATGCTATACACCAAAACATGAAGCCTTTTAAAGGAATAAAACTATATTTTTATCTCAGCGTCTTTAATCTCAGGATCAATTAGACTGTTAGTCAGGATCTGAACAGAGTTGTTTTTGTCTTCCCTCGGTGTAGTAAGAAGGTTGGAAAAATTAAATGTAACCTCAGTTCTTACCAGAGGACCTGGTTTACCAACATGGCCAGGCGTGCCACGTTTACCCTACGAGAAAAACAGAGAAATGACTTAATCCGGAAACATTTCTTTACATTTTTTGTCCTTTTTCATGGCTTAATTATTCATCTCATACCACAGCACCGGTCGATCCAGCTCTGCCTCTTTCTCCCTGCATCCCGGCTGGCCCCTGAAATGAAAGATGGATTCAGTATCTTTGCAGCAGACAAAGATTCTGTTGGTCATTTTTAACTTTTACTTACCAGTGGACCAGGAGCTCCCATTGCACCAGGAGAACCAGATGAACCCTGGGAAGCACAGAAACAGCACAGTTATGTACAGATAAAAGACGTTTTAATGAAAAATCCTTGGAACTTCATGTGGATTTGTAGTGCAGCAGATGTCACTTAAAGAACCTTTCAAATGTGGCCACAAGTGCCATCATTTCTGTGCGTGTCCCTCATTTGACATAATTTGAAAAGTCCCACATTCAACATTTTTAATTTGTCCAAGATGACTGTCATTTCCAGATTACCCCAGAACTTCAAACACTGGATCAAATTTAGATTTTTTACTCTTAAAAACTTAAAAACTTCAGACCTTCTAATTTTCAAACTAAAACATGAGATTAATGCAATTTTTATGACAATGCATGGATACTGAAAGGACTTTAAAGCCACTCTGTGTTTGAAAGATGCACACTTGATAGCTATGACCCTTCATCTAAACTATTAAAAAAAAAAGAATCATCATGCTATAGCACAAAGTAAGTTAAACTAGAGGATATCAATCAGTCCACTTAGGATTCATAAACCATTGTGATCCATTTCAGCTGCTTTGGTGCAAATCAAAGTGACAACAGGTGCACTGGAGAGGCAACAAGACAACCACCACAACAGGAATGGTTTAGCAGAAGGTGACCACAGACGATTGCTCTCCCCTTAATCATACTGACCAAGTTTTCTACAGTTCTGCTTTTTGCTAGTGTCCTTGTCACTGCTGGTAGAACAAGATGGTACCTGCAGCCCATTCAGGTTGCACAGATAGCCCAGCTCCTCCAGGATGGAACATCCATCCAAGAAGGTTTGTTGTGTCTCCCAGTACAGTCTCAAGACTTTAGAGGAGATACAACAGATGGGCTGTTACATGAGGAGAGCTAGACAGGATTATAGAAATGTATCAACATCAAATAGTAGGATCGGTATCTGTCCCTTTGTGCGAAGAGGAACAGGAGGAGCAGAACCTGGCACAATGACCTCCAGCGGGTTACTCAAGTACATGTTTCTGAGCAAACATGTCAGAAACAGACTCCTTGAGGAAGGCAGTAGGTCAAATATCCTTCAGTGGGACTTGTGCTCATTGTGGCTCCCTTCATAGATCAGAGACAGGTTCACACTGAGCATGAGTGAACCTGGAGATGCTGTGGCAAGTGTTATACTTCGTGCAACATCGCTGAAGAGAGCAGGGCACCAGCGGTTGATCTGTCAGTTCTTCTGTTCTCAGACAAATGCCAATCAAGCTGCACAATGATTCATAATGGTTTATGATAACTCGACAGACTGACATCTGTGAAGTTTAACCCTAAATTTACACAACCATTTGTGGCAACAATTACTGTAATAACCCTATGTTGGGTGTGAAGCACAATTTCTCAGCTTTCATAAACTGTTCAAATTTTTCCGATAGGACAAATGATCACGCAATTACAGCAATTCAAAGTGCGTTTGATGAGACGTCTCAGCAGTTATACGCTTGCCTTTAACTGGCTGTTCATGACAAGTAAGGGCAGGTAACAGGTGTATCGGCGGTGATTACCTGCTGTTAAAGGGTCAACTGACTGTTCTAAAGTTTCACAGTGCAGAGTCCAAATCCAGTGGGCTATGTCCATCTTTTATACTGTCTGTACACCGTATAGCAAATTCAACAGGGAGGTAAACCCAGCACTGCTTTCTGAGATCAAAACATACCAAATATAACAAACTCTGAATCTTTTGTTAGATTAAATTGTCTTTTTAGAATTGAATATTATTCCTTTAAGACTGCAACTGTAGTTCCTACTATTCCCTCTAGAAGTGAGAGTTTGCTACCTTTGCTCCAAGTGCTCCGGACTCGCCTCTTGGTCCAAGAAGTCCACCATGACCCTGTTGTAGAGGTTTGAATTCACAAACTAATCAGTTCTTGATGTTCCACACATGAAAAATAATGATAGAAAGTGAGGACTTACTTTCTGGCCTTTCAGTCCAGGAAGACCTGGAAGTCCTGGAAATCCTCTTGCACCCTATTTTCAAAAAAAGTAACTACATCATTCCTGATCGTGTTTTCTCCCACTCCCACTCTCAGGTTAGATTAGGCTATATACATCACTATTATCATGGCAATACAAGGATTAAATAGTTTGGGGTATGATGGCTGGTTACCGCTGATCCTGGATATCCTGGTTCTCCGGTTGCACCTGCAGGTCCAGGTAGTCCCTTCAGAAAGACATCAGAACGGTTACTAAATAATTACTGATAAAAGAAATCTATATTTATTAGACGACTCACATCAGGTCCAGGTTTTCCTGATGGTCCATCAGGTCCTCGATGACCTGGCTCCCCCTGCAGACACACACATAGTCACATTTACAATTCCCTCTTCAACAGGTCAAGCACCATTGGCATGAATCCAAGATGAAGAAATGATCGTACCATCGGTCCTGGATCTCCAGCTTCTCCAGGAATTCCTTGACCACCAGTAGGACCCTGAACAGGAATATCAAAGATTTTTAGCCCAATTTCTGATGTCAAATCCTACAAGTAAAATAAAAATTTGGCCCTAAAAATTGGTCAGAAGCAAAGACTCACTGATGATCCAGGCGGCCCTGGAAGTCCTCGTGGTCCTGCTTCACCCTGAAATAACATTTGATTATGCACTGCAGTGTAAATTGCACAAGCTTCCAGCCTTTGCATATGTAAAATATACAGTTTAAAAGCACTCACTGTTGTTCCTGTTAACATCCCAGAAGGACCTGACTTATCACTGAAACCCGAAGCCATCTGTGACACCAGGTTGCCCTTTTAGAAAGAGATTGATCAAAAATAAATACTTTTTTTGTTTCTTGTGAAATTTGCATGAACTAATTAAAAGGATTTGGAGAACAGCTCACCCCAGGGGGCGTGGGATGCCCAGGTGGTCCTGGTTCTCCTGGATTTCCTGGAATCCCAGGCTCACCATCAAACCCCGGAGGCCCCGGGAAACCCTGCAATTTGGATGATGGGACACTGTTAATGAGTGACACAGAGAAGGAACTGATCCGTTATATGAGTAGAGGTTTGATTCTGATTTCTGTTTGCTTTTTCGGATTTTATTAGTTTTCCACATGAATAATCAGTAAATATCAAAGAGAAGGCGTCTTATCCCAATATTGTCACAATAAAAAGTTGGTATGTTAAACTTTAAACTACCCAGGAATGTGAGTGTATATTAGTTCATTCCGTATTGGTTCCGACTTACCCGTCTGCCTTTGAAGCCTCTAGGTCCAGGGCTCCCCTGAGCCCCTGGAGGACCCTGAGCAAAGAGTACAAGAAGAAGAGAGATAAGAGATCAGAGCAGTGAAAGATAAGTCAGTGTCCAATTAATGGAATAATCATGGAGTTGGTTTTCTATAAATGAATGAAAAAGCAAAAATTTTCAAATGTTTGAATGTTTTTTAGTGCTAATCATAGTAACAAATAGTGGCGTGACATTTTTGCTGCCCTATAGTGTGTTTCCAGTTATCATATGTGATACAGTCTATCACAACAAACACAAAGATAACAGAAAAAAAAAAAAGCTTACTGAGGGTCCGGTAGGTCCAGGGAGCCCCACCACCTATTAACAGAGGAAAAATTAATTATTGAGACATCAAAAAAAAAATAACCCTATATATGCAGAGTGCACCAATGTCTATTACTGCCACTGGATCCATGACTATAGTTTTTTTTTTTACTTACATATGGTATATCTCCTGGTTCACCTTTTTGTCCCTAATACAAAAGCCAAGCAACAGCTTTTAGTAACAGTATTTTTTAAATCAAATTAATTGAATACATGTGAATAAATAACTTACCTTGAAGCCCATAATTTCTTGGGGAAAAAGAGAAAAAAAAACACTTTTATTTACTTTCATATTCTGCTTTATTTGCAGTCTCATTAGATTTGATAGTTTTTCTGCACTGAATTCATCATTCACAATTTATTCCACTTAAAGTAAATATCTACTTAAAGTAGTACATAAAACAATAAAAGAAGAGACTAAATAAAATCTTTCAGGTTTACAAAGGGAACAAATGTACTACAAAGAGAAAATCTCTTGAGTATTGATGTCTGAACTTAATGATAACTGTTATTGGCTCACAGGTAAATGCGTCTCACCTATCAACCTGCTGGCGCCTGCGAAGTTCTCGCACACAGGGCAGCACTCTCCCGCAGGTGTGACAACCTTCTCGCAGTCTGCCGGGACTTCACACTGAATCTCGTCGCAGATGGTGACGCCGTTGTCACAGACGCACACACGACAAGGTTCGGGTTTCCAGATGTCGTTGTGATGGTGGAGCTCCCCATCGACCTTGCAGTTTTGCTCCTTCGTTTNCTGCAAAAAAAAAAAAAAAAAAAGGGGGACATAAACAGATGGTTGGACAACCATAAATTAGTCTGGCCCTGGATGAATCATATTGCATATTATATTGTATAAACACATATAAAATAGGCTTTTACCTGTTGCGGGGTCTGTACTGGGAATCGATGTTGAAGCTGAGGTCAGGCACACGGGGCAGCACTCGCCCTCGGGAATCTCCGTTTTCTGGCAATCACCAAGGTCCTCGCAAACCACGTCTTCACACACAGTGGTCCCCTTATCGCACACACACATCCGACACGGCTCCGGGCTCCACATGTCATTGTTGGCGTAGACTTTTCCATTTTCTGTGCAGGTGTCTTCATGAAAGAGAAATTCAGTTAGTATGTGCTGCAACTGGCTGTCACTGGAAAAAAATGGCCCACTTTTTATGGAAATTACCACAACTTTGCATTTTAACAGGAAAACACACACATATATAAAACATAACAGACTTGTGTATTAAGCCATACTGTCGGCTGCCTCGAATGTAGCAAAATACAACCAAAAATGTAAAAAGAACTGCAAAAAATATAAAGCATGTGTGTTTTCTGGTCCTCAAAATTCCCAGATCATAGTCTAACATGCATAAATCCCATGACCATGCCCATAGTCATCCTTCTGGTGCATCATTAAGCCGAGCTTTGTGCTTAGACCAGCAGAAATACATCATCACAGGTGCACATAAAGAAATGCTTAACATGACAAAGGAGATGGTGATTTCCCAGAGGAATACACCTTATTTGGTGAATAAGTTACTATCTCAGCTTGTTTTTTGTGTGGCAGTAAAACTGGTTGCAGCTCCATTATTTCTTATAACACACACACACAAGAATGAAACTGCCTCCAAAGTTTCTATTGCACACGTTTAGTTGAGAAGTGAACTTATCGGACAAAAAGTTCATGTATTCCTGTTGCAAACTGAAAGGGAAACTCAGTACAGGTTCAAAAATCACAGGGGTGTGTACGGAGGACGGAGCCTGAAGACGGAGGCTTTCAGGCTGTGAGAGATGACTGACGTCAGGACAAATGCGCAGGTTACATTCCAGTTTTACCAGTTTGGGTGACTGTGCGAGGCCGCGGTGCTGCGTCCGAGCACACGGGGCAGCACTCGCCCTCTGGGATCTCTGTGGTCTGGCAGTCACCTACATCCTCACACACCACGTCCTCACAAACCACCGTCCCCATTTCACACAAACAGACTCGACACGGCTCTGGGTTCCATATCTGATTGTTGGAGTAGACTTTGCCGTCCGCTGTACAGGAATCTTTATGAAAAAGAACAGCAGCTGACATCAGTATCAGTCTTTTTCTGTGTCAGCTTTATATAAAATAGATGGTATAAGACAATTAAGGCATCAATATGGATAAGTGGTTCATGGGTTTCCACTGTTGTTTTGACAATTTCACTGCAGAAAACAATGAATAGTCACGATGACATGATTTGCTAACAATATCAGCTCTGGTTCAGTGTTTTTCAAAACTTTTCTTGCATGCCCCACCAAAATGAAACATCTAACAAATTCAGTTTAACATTCAAGTGACCAAAAGGAGTCATTTATGATCCCAGCCATTTATTTATATGTGCTGCTGCAATATTTTTAATTGCACAAATGGTTCCATCCTTGGATTCTGCAGTTTACTTCTGTAACTTTTCATAGTTTTTACAGGAACTGGTTCATGACTATGGTTAACAGAGAATAACAAGATTTACTAACACAGAAGCCTTGATTAAGATTGTTTTTCTGCACCAAATAATGTTACATATCTAAGAATGAAGCATGTAAGTAACAAGGAGGAAAAAATATCCTGATGATTTCATTGTAATTTATTATTGATCAAAGAGTTCCATGTATTAATGTCAAAATGCTACAAGTACACTGTAATATATATAATTCACTCAAACATACTTGAGGTTTTAATTATTTAGTTATTTATTTAGTTTAGTTTTATTGAATGAAAGGAAAATTATTTTGTGAGTAGTGAAAGACAAGGATTATCTAAACAAATATAATTTTATCTCATATTTTTTTAATTAATAATTTTAGAACATTTTAGAATAAAATAATAGAGGTATCATTAACACAAATGGAGCCATTAAAAAAAAAAACAGTCCTGTATAAAATATATAAATGACCTCAAAATGGTTTGGGCGCTCGATAGTTAAATTTTAGTGAAAAAAGGTCAGCAAAGGTCATGTCTGCATCTGCTTTTTGTTTGCTATTTTTCCCTAGAAAAAGTGTCCACACCCCACAGTTTGAGAATCACTGCCTGGGTTGATCAGACATTGATTGACCCTATGATGAAGCCTAATTTACAGTTATTTCCTGACTTCCTCTGGTGGCATTTATGTTTGTTTTTTTGTTTGTTTTTGTTTTTCCAACTGTTCCAATTTGGCACCCAGATTCACAGGTCATGACGTCCTACTCTCTAAATATGACAGTCTCTGTCTAGTGAGGTTTAGGCACCAAAACTTTGGTTTGGGGAAAGATTTTTCTGATAATAATAATAACAAATTTGCCCTTAAAGAGAACCAATTAAACACAATGCCAGCTTCCCACAGTGGTGTGGTGGTTAGCACTACTACCTCACAGCTAAAAGGACATCTAGAAGCTCTGGGTTTGAATCCACCTTGGCCTGGGCCTTTTTGTGTGGAGTTTGCATGTTCTCTCCGGGTACTCTGGTTTCCTCCCACAGTCCAAAGACATGCAGTTACCGGGGTTAGGTGAATTGGTCATTCTAAATTGTCCATGAGTGTGAATGGTTGTTTGTCTCTCTGCGTTAGCCCTGCGCAGGCTGGTGACCTGTACAGGGTGTACCCTGCCTCTTGCCCTATGTCAGCTGGGACAGGCTCCAGCTCCCCCGCAACCCTGAACAGGATAAGCGAAAGAGGATGGATGGATGGACCAGCTTTCCCTTTTTTACTCTGTGACTCCTCCAGAGTAACTTTATATCTGTCACTATTCATAAAGATTATATTCATCTCATACTGGGCCATTATGCAGCCTAGAAGTTTAGTGCACGTCTCTTAAAGGATCCCACCTTAAATGCATGTTTTCTTCTTATTGGCCAATTTCTGGAAACCAGCTGAGGGGCAGCACCAAATGATCATAAGCAACACTTATACAGTCTAGATATAATACAGTTTGCCACAGTCAACTAGAGTTTGTGTGGAAGATGCTGACCTGTCTACAAACACTCACCAACTAGTCCAGGATGGTTATCAAACTGTGAAAAATGTGACACAAACTGCAAATGGAAACTGTTTGCCAACAAAGTAAAAGTTGTGCCTATTAAAACATGTTGGCTGCAACACTGAGGCATAACTTTTACTTTGAAGTTTCTCGACTGCTCGGCTAGTAGTTGGCAAGTGTTTGCAGACAAGTTGGTGGCATCCACGCAAACTACAGGCAATTGCAACAATCTGCTAGCGACCAAGGCAATCACAAGGAGGTTTTTGGTGCAGCCTCCTCTTTAGGACAATTTCACCTAGCAACATCTTGCAACTTCCAGCAACCAGTCTCTAACTGGTGAGGAAATGTGCATTTTTCTGATGGTTGTATCACATCCATAGAGAGCAAAAAATATGGATTTAACTTCCTGGTCAGAAAAATTAAGCCAAAACGGAAGTGCCTGAGGATTCACCGTGGTCATTGGCTAACGACTTCTCAATCACAAGAGGTTTCTTCATATTCAATTTCTTGCAACCAAGATGGCAACAGTGGAAACGGTCATCTCAAGGTTTCAAAGCGGGACTTCAGAGACCAACAGGTGACATCAGTGTAGCCACCGCCATCTTTTATACTGTCTATAATCACATCCAATACAGCAGTAATCTCTCAAGCAATGTGTGCATGACCTCTGTATTTTGATAATTTACATCGTTCCTTTAATTTTATCTTCATTTATTTTTAGCCTTAATGTCCAGCTTTCAGTCTGTATTTAGTTTGATTTATTATTATTAACCTTATCATTCCAGCATGTTAATGCCAGAACAAGAAGCAATGATCAGCTGTGACAAATAAATGTATTTTGAGTAGCAAGAAGTCTGAATAATCCTTTGTCCCACTGACAAAGGTTGCAGTTGCTGCTTCTTTAATGCTGTGAACATGTGCTGTAGTGAATAAAAAGGGTCATAAAGTTATGATTCACAGCACACAGGACAGATCATACTTTGTTATAACAGCACCATGGGTTGTAAAAAGTGGGAAAGCAGTAGTTCAGCATTAAAAAGCTACCATTTTCATTCTTACTAAAGGAAAATAAAATCTAAAAAAAGTAGACCCAGTGTGGATATTTACAGAACAGACAGCCCGGTGTTTGAATCTGTCTAACATGAAACTCAAAATATTTATTACCAGTTTTATTGTCCGTGTTCGGAGGCTGTGGCGTGGCTGCTGAGCACACGGGGCAGCACTCGCCCTGAGGCGCCTCGGTGGTCTCGCAGTCGCCTAGCTCTTCACACACCACCTCCTCACACACCACAGTCCCCGTGTCACACACACAGACTCGACACGGCTCTGGGCTCCATATCTGATTGTTGGAGTAGGTTGTGCCGTTTTCTGTGCAGATATCTTCGTGAGACAGAACAGCAGCCACATGAGAATCGTGGGTGAGTCCCTTTCAGCCTGTACATCATTGTGGGGGTTCCATTAATTAAACACAGTTTTTTTCCCCTTTAGTAAGCTACACCTGTCTGAGAAAAGGCCACAGTTGCTATAAACCTTCGGTCAGCCTCTAGGATGCTCTTATTCAGCCCACTAATAAAGTCACAGTATTATAGTCACTAATATAGTCACAACAGCATAACCAACATTAACTTAACTTGTCTCCACCACATTGTAAACTGGGCTAATGAAATATCTACAGTGTCCATCTGCTGAGACTCCTGTTTAAAGATATGAAGTCTACAATAAGAAACACCCACACACCCACAGAAGAGGTTTAATTAGCAAAAAAGAATTAAAAACACCTCTGAACTGCTGTCTATGAATTTCAAGTTGTTACTGTTTACAATGTTCAAATAACCATAGTCTTGATAGACTAAAAACCTGTGTTTTTATTTGTTTTTTAGTTTTTTATCATTTTTGGCTTGTTCTAAATTGCTCTTAAACCAGTCTTTTCCATGAACTTATCTTCTGATGTTGTGTTATTCTTATTTTTACTTCTAATTTTCACCTTTTATTTACATTTTAAATTTCATGTTATATGATTTGTCAATGGCTTGTAAAGTCTGTTTGATTTGTATTTAACTTGTATGAAATTTGCAAGATCTTCTTCTTTCAGGTGCTCCCTTTAGGAGTTGGCACATCGAATCATCTGCCTCCATCTCCATCAAACCGCTCAACCTGAGCTGTCCCTCTGATGTATTAATTTCCAATCCTGTCCATCCTGGTCACTTAGTATTGTCAGCTCTGCCATCTCCAGCTCAGCCTCCACCCACACATTATAGCAGGTCTCACTACCATCTGTAAACCTTAGTCTAGCTATTATCCTTCTTCTTTTTTTTTGCATTATTGCAATTGCAGGGTTGCTGGAACCTAGTGCATGACGTGGGGGTTCAGGTGGACAGGTTTCCAGCCCATCACAGGGCCAACACAGAGAAACAGACACCATTCACCCTAATATTCTCAAATACAGACAATCTGGAATCACCAGTTTATGGACTCAACATGGTTCTCTGTTAGCAGTGCATTGGCAGACAAGGGAGCTTCAGACTGTCCATCTACCTGCAGAGAGTTTCTGTTGTCAAAAAGATGCGGTGCAACCAGTCTGTAGGCCACTCTTGCTTGTGCTGTTGTTGGTCAATTAGCCAGGCATGGAGAAGAGCAACGTTCTAACGTACAGCTAAGCTGAAGTGAAACTGAGTGTTAAAAATAATGAAAAGTGTCCATTGCAGCCACTGTCTGTGCTTTTCATGCTTCGCCCTTTTCTGGTGAACTCTGCTGTTGTTTACTTCCCTGTTCCAGCCAACTTGCACTGTTGGGTTTTTGGAGGACTGAACAGGAGCAGGTTTAATAGGTTGAAAACTCCTCTAACTAAGTTCTGCGTATGAAAACACCTACGCAAATGATGTTTGCCTACAAATGGTGATACAACTGCTGTACCATAGAACAAGCATAAGGCCTCAGTCACACGGGCCTAGAGACTGGTCAGTGACCCCTGGAACCTCTGGTTGCTTGGGAAAAATGTGTATTCCCCAACCAAATGGCAAGTGGTTACTGCAGACTGCTGGCTGCTGGCAGGTGAAATCAGTCGCAAAGAGGGTGCTGCACCAAAACCTTCCATGTGATTGCTATGGTCACTAACAGACTGATGCAGTTGCCCATCATTTGCATGTAAGACACCTACTAGTCTGCAAGCGCTAACTACTAGCTGAGATGTAGTAAAACTTAAAAATGTGCAATACAACCCGGAAAGGGAGAACATTCACCTTCAAAGTAAAGGCTGTTTCAAAAGGTTCAGCTTTTGCTTTGGAGGTTGATGTCTCAGTTTCCAGTTGCTCTTTTTTAAGCTTCACTATCACTCGATGATGAGTTGCTGTTTTCCATGTAAACTGTGGGCGACTGTGGTAATCTGCTAGCGACCAAAGCAATCACAAGGTTTTTGGTCCAGCACCCTCTTTACAACCGATTTCATGGCAACTACCAGCAACCACTCGCTAACTGACTCGCTAACTGACTGATTCATTTTTCCCTAGCAACCAGAGGTTACCAAGGGATCAATGACCAGTCTCTAGGCTTGTCTGACTAAAGCTTTAGCAATCAATTTTACAGAAATTTGCAGCAACCCTTAGCCAAACTGTCAGGGAATACACATTATTCCTCAGCAACTGATGGTTTTCAGGTGGTTGCAGACCAGTGTGACATGGGCCTAACCTAGCATGCATGTTTTTTTGTTGTGGGAAGAGTTGGAGGAACTGGAGAGAACCACACGGGCACAGGGAGAACATGCAAGCGCCAAGCATAAAGGCCTCAGCAGGACCCTCTCGGGTGGTAACCACGGCACCATTATGCCTCCAAAAGATGCAAATAGATGCTTCCACAATTTAGATTTGAAAGATTTGTTCCAGATGTGAGCAGCGTACGAGCTAAAAGCAGCTTAAGCACAGCTTGAACCACAATTTGACAGCTGAATCTCTCTAAATGCTGTCTGAAATGTTGTCTTTGAAGACCTTGTTATATACAACACAGAATAATGGCTGGTTTTCCCTGCCATTAGATTTATTATCATATCCACAGCTGTATACAAAACATGTGGGAACTTACAGCCACGTTGCACTGAAACCCCCATAATGACCAGGCGAAAGGGAGCTGAAGGTGGACTTAAATCCCCATACCGAAGATAGAGCTGCAGTGGTTTACCTGCTTTAGTGTCTACTGTGTGAGTCGGTAGTGTGCTCGAGCACACGGGGCAACACTCGCCCTCTGGAGTCACCGCCAGCTGGCAGCCACTCAGCTCCTCACACACCTCGTCCTCACACACTATATCGCCCGAGTCACACACACAGACCCGACATGGCTCTGGGCTCCATATCTCATAGTTGCGGTGGACTTTTCCTTTTTCTGTACAGCTGTCTGAGTCAAGCAGAGCAACAACCAACAATTGGAGCAGCACACAGTCACTGGCAAAGAGGGGTTATACTCCTGGATGTCATTAAACAGTATGTGTGTATTAATATTATTAAATCACACCACAGACAGAACATTTCTTTTGGAGCAGTAGATCTGAAACAACCTAAATCCTGCCTTTGGCTTTAATTTGAAAAAAAAAAAGGGGTCACAAAAAATGTTTTATAATTTCAATCACATGCCAATTTTAATAAATTTTCCATATTTGGCCAGCAGGATTCACCAACTGCCACTCAGGTATAAGTTAATTTATTTAATAGATATTAAATGGAGACAGTGCTGTCTTTGATGCACTCCACAGCACTATCTAACCACCAGATTTCACTAAATTGCCATGTGAGGGTTAATTTAAGAGAAATCACCCTAGATGGGATTCAGTCCCTTAATCCCTGCTTTAGGAGAACAGCACCTTATCCGCTAGGCGAGGTACTTTAGAGGGCTGCAGTGTCTTTACATTTATTGATGTCAAGTTAAGATATCATAATAACCTAAAACAATCAAATTAAAATGGGTTCAATAAAGCTATTATGAAGGAGAAGAAGAAACGTCCTCTGTATGAGGTTACAGAAAGAGCCTGTTCTCACTGGCGTGGGAAACACAGCAGGAATACCACAATGACAGTGTAAACAACTCACAACTCACATTTCTTACCAAAAATAGATGGATTTTAAAGCATATTTAGGCGCACGTGTGGAAACAGTCAGCGTTAAAAGCTTCAGCTGAACAGACTCCAATTTATCCACAAAAAGCAGCAGTGAAGATGAAGCTGTGATTTGGTGAAGCTGCAGCCTCTCCTCTGAGACCCCCACACAGCAAAGACACAACAGTGAAAGTAAATGTTTTACATATACTTACAACCAGCTGGTGTTTGTTACTGTAACCATGATTAAATCAAACTGTTAGGGTCCTTTATCAAACCAGCTGTTCAGCAAGTTTAAAGATGAAGAAAAGTGATCTTTTTAGCTGCTCCCATTCACCACCGGTTTGTATAAACAATGTGTTAGTATATATACTCACTGGCCAATTTATTAGGCAGACCTTGTTACTATTGTGTTGGTCCAACAGTGGAAACAGTGTCTTTTTACTGTATTTATCAACTAATGGTTGCTCCAAAAGGGTAACACACCATGCCAAAAACCTCAGCTCATCACAAACTGGTTTACTGAGCATTACAATGAGTTCACTGCATTCAAATGGCCTCCACAGTCACCACATTTCCAATACAGCATCTTTGGGATGTGGTGAACTAGGAGATTCACTTATGCCAACATGGACCAAAATCTCTGAACAATGTTTCCAGCACCTTGTTGAACCTTTGCCAAAAAGAATTAAGGCAACTCTGAAAGCAAACGAAGGTCCAACCTGGTACTATGAAGGTGTATCTAATAAAGTGGCTGGTGAGTGTATATATAAAATAAGGATTATTTTCTCTCAGGTCAGGAAAAATATATATACAGTAATTTGGCATTAAAACCCTGTGAGGGGAAAAATGTTTACAGAACAGAACAGACAGCCCGGTGTTATGTTGCATCTCTTCTAATGGCCAGCAGGGGGCGTGACTTTGGTTGTATAGAAGTCCAGGTCAAAATAGGCCTCAGCTTCCTCAGTAAACAGTTTCCCAATGAGTTTATGGACTCAGTTGCTCAGTTTCACATCATACTGAATAAAACATGAAGTTCATTTTGTAAGGTATGGTCTTACCCTGACCAAAAGATGACGTCACAGTGGCTCCATCAATCTTTTATATACAGTCTATGGCCAGCACGTAATACAAAGATACTCAGGCACTACCATAAAATTTACAGCTTGAAGCTTGTGTTATGTGCATCAACAGAAAATGCATTGTTGATCTTGTTCTTCATTTCTTTAACCTTTAAGTCAGCTAAACATATAGGAAGCAAAATGTGTCTTCAAACTGAGACAGTTTATCTAATTAGTAAGAACCTCCGTGAACACCCTTCTCCTCCGTGACAGATACTTCTTTGTAAATTGCTTCTGAGCAGTCAGTGACTAGACTGTGGTTGAAGTTGACAGCTCCTGGCTGTCAACGTGACTATAAATGTGTCTGTACGAATGTATGTAATCATCTGTGCAACAGCAATGTCTCTCATCATTCAATTATATACATAGAGCAAAGCAAGATGTAGGGTTTTCATTGCAGCACAGCACACGGTGCAAAATCTATCAGCATGTCAGTCAATCAAGAGCAAAATATGAGGTGAAAGGTGTTGAAATATTGTAATGTATAAAGAAGACAGATAAAGTAGAGCTACTGCATTCTGGGATTTAAAAAAATAAAAACATTTGTGATTAAAATGTACTTGCTTTCTTGAATTAAATGTGTAAGACATGTACTAACATTTGCAGTGTAAGGACAGTTTTGGGCACTTTTATTCTGCTGGCCTTGGATCAAACCATGCCCCCACCATGAAACTGTCCCAAAAACTATAAAAAAAAAAAAAAGGAAAAGAAAAAGAAAGTATATATGGCCACCTGCTGCAGGCTTTCTGAGTGCATTTCAATCCTGGCAGTTCAGTGACGTCCCTAAGCACTAATTATGTGGTGGAGCCGCTCCCCACGAGAGAGGCTGATTCTTAAAGGCAGCAGTTATTTCTGGGGAAACCACAGCGGCTGTATTATACGTTGGGCTCAGAAGCTGTGGTTTTACTTTATTTGGGAGGTGCCACACCCAGAGAAACCTCCTGCCGTGAAACCTGCTTCACCCTGTGGCTGTAAATTCTTTACCCTGCAGAGCTCCTAATGGCAGTAATGAGCACCGGCATTTAATATGTAAAAAATTGTTTATTTTAATCACTTCTGCAGATAAAATGTAGTTTTATTGTTTGTTTGTTTTTTACTTGGAACTTTATCCTACAAACTTTATTCTGTCAGGCAGTGGCTCAGCTATATTTTATGTGATTATAGCTTATATATACAGTACAGCATGAGGTCAATTATCATGACTAGCTGTGGTTTTCTTTTCAGCTTTCCACCCATACTGTCTGAATACAGGCTTAGTTTTTAAACCATATTCGGTCCACAAAAGCTGGACTTTAGGTTAGTGTTTCACAAAGTAAGGGCTGAGTCATGTTAAAATGATTTATGATAAAAGAGCATTAATCATCTTCTTTACCATCTTCTTTACCTTTTATTGATATTTATTTAAATAATTAGGACAGGAAGGTATTCCTTTGAAGGTGATCAGTAATTCCCCTGAATATTTTATTATTTTAAAGGTTCTAAAATGTATTAAAATGATTAAAATGAGAAACCCAAGACTATAAATTTGGTTTAAAAGGGAACAAAAGCAGTCATGAAGGCCATAGCTTCGATTTAAAGGGTCACAACAAAGAACCCCAATGCATACACCGCTTAAGATGAGTACAGAGATAAAAAAAAAAAAGCAAACTAACTTATTTTTGCAAGAATTAGTGTCAAACGTAATATGAAAGTTTGTTTCCGACAATGAAAACAAAAAGTCAACATTTTGTGTCGTTCTCAAGATTTCAATTTACATATCTCAAAATTTTGGCTTATTTTTCACTCTTCTCGGTAAGAAGTAAGTGTAACTGACTCAGTGTAAACTAATCAGGCAACCAGACAATGCTCTACAATGTTACGTCAGTGTTTTAGCTATTTTTCTGAGATTAAGGGGGAAATATTGTCTGTGTATGTCAAATCTGAAGCTATAGCCACCTATCATCTGGCTTAGCTTAGCACAACTAGTGAGAAGTGAAGCCTCACTGTAATCTAAGTTGGCAACCACTAAGCTTGTGAGCTATTTGGAAAATTTTAGGTTGATTAGTTTTAATTACTTCTGAGGTTATTACTTTTATAACTGTATATAAATTTGAAGTCATGGCCAACTATTTGCTAGTTTAGTTTAGCACATAGACTGGAAAAGGGAAGTGATGACTAAACTCAGCAGGCAACCAGGTGATACTCTTTGAAGTAACTTTAACTTTTTAGATAGTTTATAGAGATTAATGGAAAAAAAGTTCATTATGCTCAGATATTTGTATTTTAAATTTGCTAGCTTAGCTTGGCACACAGACTCCAAAGAGTGGGAAGTACAATCTCACTGTAAACACTAAGTGGCGTTGGCTCGTTAGCTAATTTGTAGGTATTTTAGTTGAAAGGTTGATGCACTATTTCATATGTTTGTTAAATTTGAAGCTACAGTCATTTGTCTGTTAGCATAGTTTAGCACACAAACTGGAAAAAGTGAAATGTGACAAAAGTCTAATTTTGGGCCAAGCTAGCAACTAGAGGAGACTTGAGTTATGTTAGCTTGTTAGCTATCTTGTTAATAGTCTGTATACTACAGATGATGCTACAGCTAGCTGTTTGCTAGCAAGATAGTGTTTGAAGCTAGCAAAATATAACTCTTAGCACATCTGAGGCTCACTCATTAACACTATAAATTAAAATAAATTGGGTTTAATTAACAGAAAAAAAACTGTAAGAAATGTTTGTACTGATTAAAAATGAGGTCAAACTTGTAAATTAGTGAGCCAGGTATTTGTTTCTCTCCTGTTTCGTAGTCTGGAAATGAAACAGCTGCTGCCATTAGCATCATATTTTCCAGGACAGTACAAGAGTGATATCAATTTTGCCATCTGTCTCAAGCAAAGAAGCAAATTTGTGTAAATTCTCAATTTTACAAAGCACAATATTTGAATGCCCCTCTGTCTTTATAGCTATTTATTAATCTGTTATATATATATATAT
>JASGAU010365014.1:0-18569 GCA_030220045.1 Australoheros facetus
CATCAACCAAACTTAAATTCATATTTCTCATGTTAAATACTGAAATGTGATTAAAATGTGATTAATTTCGATTAATTAATTACAAAGCTTCTAATTAATTCGATCAATTTTTTTAATCGAGTCCCACCCCTAAAAATAATATATATTTTTTGTTTTGTTTTTTTCCTTTAGATATTTATATGGAGTGGTGTGAACACATTGCCTCACAGCAATGTGTTCACACCTGGGTTATATTCCACTTTGAATGGGACGTTTCTATGTGGAGTTTGCATGCTCTCCACGTGTTTGCGTGGGTTTCCTCCGGTTTCCTCCCACAGTCCAAAGACGTGTAATTAGTTGGGTTAGGTTAATTGGTGATTCTAATTTGCCCACAGGCATAGGTGAATGTGAGTGTGGATGGTTGTCTGTCTCTCTCTCTGTGTACCCACTGGCCCCACCCTGAAAAGGATAAGATAATATATTTACATAATATAATAAATAATATATTTTATTAACAAACTTTTCAGTAACCCCTTAGCCAAGGCAAGAGCCCAACAGACAGTGGGACTCATACAACACTGAAAATCTGTCATATTCATATATAAACAGAAAGTTTGAGGATTTAGAAACATTTGAAGGTATGACAAATGATTTATTTAAGACTATGCAGCATTTCTGGGTCAGCAATCAAATCCTCCTCCTTTGTGCCAACGATGTAATTTCCTCTTGATGTATGAAGAATGAGAAAACCTGAAATATTCCTGGTATCACAAGAAGCTCTTTGTCAATATGCAGATACTGCTACACTCCTCTGATGGTTTTTGGTGCTTGATGATGAAACTCTTCTACCACAGGATGTCACCAGAGCTCACTTTGGGTCAGTGCTGACAGGCCTCATTATGGTAGAAATACACTCATAAATGGGCTAAATTTATGGGTGAACATGCTCCTTTAAGTCCCCCCAATAGACTGAACAACATAAAACTTTAAAAGTCTGTCATGGTTTATTCCTGTGTGTTGGAAGGCTGTGACATCATCCAGGCTGGACCACATCGACAAAGATGATGTCTGTGGATTGATTTTGTATCACTTAAATGGTATAAAAATGTATTTGTTATTTACTTAATTTCTGTAAGAGACCACATTCTTTAAGTGCAAATGTGCCATGTTGTAACTTTATTATAAGTACAGATTGCTTTTATGTTTAATTATGGGAAAACTGGATGTAATTTGTCATGAAAAATTGTTGGGTGCAATAATAGTAATAATAAGAGGCAGTTCAAGAGCACAAACCTCTGCCAAGGCAGCTCACTCTCTGGACAGTATTTACTTTTAAGAGACCAACTTTGTGTTTTAGATGAAGATTTGTATTTTATTTTGTATTTTTCTTTGTCCTTTTTAAACATACATTAAGAAGTTTATAGTGGAGTAAAAATCAGATAACGGTAGCATGACAGATGTTTACTTTGATTACACAAGCATTAATGTGGGAGTACCTAATGGATAATAGGTATTGATTTGTAAATAACTGAAAGTGAATAACTCAAACTTATTATATCTTTATACTACAGTATATTTCTGACTAACTCGGCAGCTCAAGCTCTTTGTCTTGACAATACTTTCTTTAAAGATAGAACAACTTGAAAAAGAGGCAGGTGAAAAAAAGGTGAGGTCATGATATTTGGATGCAAACTATAAGGTGATGTTTAAAATACCCATGTGCCAGTATCATTTCCTAATTGTTTCCAATGCAAAAAAAAAAAGGCAGCATAATTTTAAGCAGTTTTAAAAATAAAAGACATTTTATGAAAGTTTGACCTTATTTGACCTTGAAGAAGAGGTCAGAGGTCCAAAGTAACGATATTTAGAATAATCATTCCCTATATGCCTATATGCTATCAGTACAAACCATGGCAGTAAGAAACATAGTTTTAATAATAAATAGCTCTATATAACATTATTATCACATTAGCCTTCAGCTCAATCTACTGACCTTGAAGGAGAGGTCAGAGGTCAACTGTGACATGATATTTTAAATCTTTCTGTGGTATTTTCTGTATGTTGGCAGTACACACCAAACTTGTAAGAATCATAATTTCTAAGTTATTAGGATTTTTGTCCATTTTCGACCAATAAATCATTAAGTTGGCTCTGAAGACCTCGGTGGATGTTAGCCAAATTTCAGTGGAAATGATAACATGACCCCACGCTGCTCTCCTACAAAGTTTTATCAGAATCAATTCACAACTTTTCAAACTACAGGCATAACACTACCAAAAAGATAACCTCCTTGGAGGAGGTGATTAAAAAAAATAAAATAAATTGCTTGGACACTGTATTTGCCACCACAAGAGGGCACCCTTCACCAGTCAACACTACCAAAAAGCCCTCAGATGGTCAGATTCCAAACATGTAATGATGAAGTTTTCTCTTGTTAAAGTCACTAAAATCACTTTGTTTGGTTTCCAGTTTTACAGAAAAGGTAAAAGTTTTATTGTCAGTTAAAAAAAAAAAAAAAAGATTTTTTTTCATCTGGGAGCAAAAATGGGTGTGGAGAGATTTTTCTTTGTGCCGTCTCCCCTGTGAGCTCATAAATCTTCTGTGTAACCTGATTGGACGGACCGGAAGTTAATAAATACTAGGACTAAGTTTGGTGTTCACTAGTTTCTCATCGAGGTGACAAAAAAACCTGCATTTTTTCAGCCTCCGCTTTAAGACGGCTGAGACTGGCGATGTGCGTTTTCACACTGGAGTGAAAACCTGCAGTAAATTTACACTGACATGAAACTGCTCTAAAAGTGACCTGATGGTTCTCTCATTTTCAGGATCACTGCCTTTAAAAACACTGAGGTACACACAGAATGAACTGTGTGTGATTCATACTCTCTAATCTTACATATAAGGACAACAAACATACAATATAAATAGATAAATAGATCTTAAATTGCAACCTTAATGCAAGGAGTGAGTATGCATATCATTTCTGGTTAGACTCAACTGTATTAATAATTATGGAAAATGAACTATTAGAATAGCACCGCTTTCTGCAGTTTTGACCTAGAGTAGGTTGTGTTTTATGTAACGCAGCTCCACACGGTGAGGAGCTGCCTGCACAAGTAAGACACGAGACTGTGAGACTTCATACAGATGTGAGAGGGGACGAGAGCATCAGGAGCTGCAGAGGTCAGAGGTCAGGACAGAGGTCGGGACAGCGGCTGACCTCAACACAGGGTTCGTTCATCAGAAACCCCCTCCTTATTCAGCTGTGTTCTTAAACTCTAATTTAATGTTTTATTTTTATGTCAAAGATGTTGCTTAAATATTTTTTCATCCAGTCCAAACTGTCTGTGTTTAGCTCAGTTTGGTCTGAGCGACATTATTCATAGATACAGATTTGCACATTTATCCATGACTTTCAGCTTTTTCAGCAATTTATACCGCATATTATAACTCTTTAACCTTTTTATAAATTATAACTGTTTAAGCATTTCTGGTCTATTTTCAGCTTACTATTTTCTTTGAGATTTAATTCAGATAGCTAATTATTAATTAACTCATTGTTTGATGTGATATTTCAACTGTTTATTAATTCTATTAGCTAACTTTTAGGTAGCTATTTCATCTACTTATTCACTTTTTATTTACTACTTTACTTGCTGATTCAACTATTTATGCAGTCATTTTATGATGTATCCATGCTTTTATTTAAGTTTTGTGCTCCAACCTGTTCAGGTATATACAGTCCTTTAATTACACCTTAATTTGAGGGTTTTTCAGATTAGTTGAGTTCATTTTTCCTCCTCCTCTGGCTACTGTATCACTAAGTTAGGAACTAAAATGAGAGCCATAAAACCAGTGACAGAAAGAAGGATTTACACAACCTTACACTGAAAAACAAAGTTTAATTGCTCATGGTTTAATTCCTTACTTGGTAAGGATGATCTGTGATGCTCACACAGTGCGGAGAAGAAGAAAATATAGAGCCAAAATAAATAGATCAGGTGGAGTCCAGGAAGGTGCCTCTACAACACCACAACACTGTCAAGGCCGCATGAAGGTTTTAGTAGAGATGCTATTAATTACTGACACTCAGAATGCTCCCAAAACTGAATAAATAGATGACTCCCACTCTCAGGAGGTTTGGGAGAAGAGGAATTTGGTGATGATGCCAAACAGACTGCAACAATCACACCCATTGATTTTTTTTTAAAGAACCAGCGGTGCATTTCCATTTACTTGACTCCTAGAACGATCCCTCCATCATAGAGCAGCAGAAGAAAATCTCTATACAGCTTATCCCAAAAAACTGGTTTATCCAAAAGTGTCATTAAAAATAAAGTAATATACATGTGGCATGGGGAAACCTGAGGACCAGCCTGGATCAATATTTATGTCCATAACACCTTGGACACTACCTTTCAGAACATGGAACACTCAATAAAATCCATGCTTTCATTTTCAGTCTGGGGAGCTTTAAGGGATGGTAGCTGTTCCTCAGTTTTACTCGTGCTGCATCCTGGGGACCTCTTCAGTGATCTGCACTGAATACCATTTAATACATCCCATCCATCCACACAAAACCCACACCGACTGCTTTCCCATCCTGCCTTTCAGTTTAGAGGCCAATGCAGTCCGTGCGGATTAAACGCCATAACTCGCTATTTATTAAGTCAGGGAAAAACAAGAAGACAGAGACTTATACTGCAGCTGAGGGAGGCTTACTCAGTCCACAGAGTTCTTGGCCACGACAGAGCCATTTAAGCACTTTGAGTCTCTGCAGTTCACGTCCAAGCAAAGCTCAGCCAGACTGCAAAAATAACAGAAATGATTGGAGTGCAGTGAGCCAGGTCTTATCGTTCAGTACTGTCTTAAACACACGCACATCAGTTTTCAGATTAAGTCCAAAGCACGGTCCAGGAAAGGCACCGGTCTCCAGACAAAATTGTGTTGACATGTGAGTGCAAACATTACTGTTCTTCTTCAGTGAAAAACAGTACTGTTCTCCTCAGTAATCACTGTATGCAGTTATATGTAATATAATGCTGTAAAAGCTATTGGTTGCATTTTAGATGGGAAACAATACATTTTTCATTTTTGAAAGACGGACTCCCCTTCATGTAACTCACAGTGGTTTGGTCCACCTAACTCCTTTACTTTGTAAGACATTGTTATTTCCTCCTACCACTCAGTGAACGAATCATATTTACCATCATTGTAACCGTACTATTTTATTATCTTTGTTACATATCCATTAAATGTTGTGCTTCAGTACAGGTGCCATGTTATTGCAGGGCAGTTGTGTATATTGCATGTTTGTTGTGGCAGGGGCTCCTCAGTGTTCCCATGCTGTGTAGAGTTATTATAACAGGACACATTTTTTAAATATTTAAATGAAACCTCAGCCCTCACCACACAAACACCTCTGAGAAAATCCTCACTGACCAAAAGCTTCAGTGATCAGACACAAAACTTTGAGTGGCTGAAATCCCCAAATGGCAGCCCGACAGCACACAGAGCACTTTGTCACTCGGGGCAGGATCAGGTTTAATGGGACATGGTTTTCACAAAGGAAAAAAAAAAGGAAAATGTTTCATAATAAAAAACAAACGAATCCTCAGAGCAGACGCCCAAATATCTTTTTCCCAAGTCTCACACAGAGAGAAAAAAAAACCCTGACATGATTTTTAGCTGTTGTATTTTGACCGTCGCCTCTTTGACATCTGACCTGCTTTTACACCGTCACAGCAACCCACATTAAACACTGGAGCAGACTCACACCGACACCCGACACTGCTGGATTCAGGTTTGGTAGTTTCTGCCCTGTTGGTGCAGAATCTCATTTCTTTGTTTTTGTTCTCTGAGTTTCTGTCAAAGTTTCTGTTTGAAATAAAACCCGAACAGAAAACACATTTTAAACATGGAGTTTTATTGGCACCGTTCAGCCACTTTGGTGTGTTTATTTGGATATTAAAAGTTCGTAATACTCCCAGTAGTATTTCACAGCCAAACTATCACACAAGAAACATAACAGAGTTGATACAGTCAGTTTATCAAGAGCATTAACGATACAGTTAGGACAAATAATGAATTATAATTCTCCAGTAAATTTTAAAGGAAATATTTGCATTTTCACTTATATGAAACCTAATTTTTAATGCTGAAAAACACAAAAATCTATGTTCAGTTTTTTTTTCTGGAAGTTTCACCGTTTGATATATTTTGAGAAAACTCATGTATGAAAGGAAGAGATTGTTTAACAAGGATAAAAAAGACAAAATGTGGACCTTAAGGTCAAATTTTACAGCAAATTAAATGCCAGCTGGCAGGTTCTCACTTTTATGCCTAAACATAATTATTTGATTGATTGTTTGCAAACTCCCTTTTCCATTTTTGGCATTGTGCAAAACACAATCTCTTAACATCAGGTCACGAAGTAATAATTAAAAGTTGGAGTTATGCTGTATTTTATCCAAATACTAAACAAGCATAGTTTCATAAACTAGAGATACTATTACCGTTTAAATACAGTCTCTTGCATGCATAAAAATATTCATGATACTGAAAAATAACATTTTTTATGCATTTTATTTACAGAATCAACTCCTAAATAATAATTTCTAAGGCTGCAGAATTAGAATATGTTAATAATGAAATGTTATTTTAGAAAATAGCGGCAAGAAGTTGATTTGCAATGAAAACAGGTTTAAAATTTCAAAGGAATTTTAAGAAAATAAGATTTTATTTAAAGGCTATCTGAAAAGCACAACAGTGAACATCACAGTGAAGTCCTGAACTTTCTAACCTGCAGAGTGAAGCAGATCCAGAAGCTATTATACATTTTTAGTCAGACTGAACTTTCATTTCAGTACATTTCCAAGACGATTCTGGCTGTTTCAGTGTGACAATAACTGCAATATTTAAGATTCATCAAATATGCGCGTCGTCACTGCTGATGATCCTAATCTTCACTCTGTGCTAGAAAAATCTGCCATTTTTGTTCTTTTCCAAATTACTGGATGGGACAAAAAAAAAAGTAATTTTAAGTAATATGCATCAAAGAAGTTATTTTTATATTTCTTCAGAACACAGAGTTAGGGTCACAGTTGGTGTTTTTGTTAACAATACGTGTGATTATGTTGTAAATTACTGTAATTCTTACTTTTCGTGCCTTTGTGTCTCAAACTTCTTATATGTATTTTGAATGCAATTTTCCTCAAAGCATTTTTTTTCTTTCTTTTTAAAATCTATATTTGTCACAATATTGCCATTACTGTGAATTCTTTTGACCAAGATTATCATTTAGTGAAAATCTGATACTGTTGCCACCCTACCTCAGACACTGTAAAGAGTAAATAAAAAGGACAATAATTTGTTCTGATGCTCATTTTTTGCGTTCCTCGATCTGCTCCACCTCACTGGACTCATCAACCACTTTGCCATTGATCATTGTCTGAGTGACGACCTTCACAATCTTCCTAGTCCTCACGTCGGGGTCTTCTGTAACACAGGAGTTAACCAGGATCAGTCACATTAATGTTTCCAATCTGGAGCCACAAAAGTATCATTAACAGTGCAACACCTGCAGAAGTAGTTTATACTGAAGCTGCACTCTAGAAAAGGAATTCCAGCTGTGACTGAGTGAGTCATGATTTACTGTGTGCTGTTTTGGTTTTTATGATCACGTGTGGGTATTGAGTGAATACACACGGACAAAAGAGTCGGAATAACTAAGGAAAGGATCCGATTTTTCTGGATTGTTGGCCTACTGGAGGGATGTAATATGACTACACATAACCAGCTTTACGAGAACAACATAAACGACTGTAGCAGAAAGAAAAGACAACAGCCCTCCGTTCTATTCTTCATATGGACTTTAAATAGAAACATGGGATCCTCGGAGCGATAATGGATTCTGGCCTCTGGTAAGACACTGAATACCATACAGCAGTGATTTTCAAACTTTCTGTGCCCAGAGCACACCAAAGGATGGGCCACAATTTCCAGGCTCACCATATTCCGGCGTGTAGATTCTGTGGCCTGGGTCATATCTGCTAGTTTACATACACGTGCATGTAGAGAGCTGAGACTGCTGACGAGTACGCCTTCTTTTTTAATCTGGGTTTGTTGTTTATTGTGGGTGAAAATGAGAGGTTCTGAGTGATGATACATTTCATCATCAAAAGGGCTTCAACCTCCAGTTATTTGTCCATGCAGCACTACACTACAGGCTACCGAATAAGCATGTGCTGAGCTGGAAACCTGTTAGACCCTGTTAGCCAACCTAATCGTACAGATGACACGCTCAGATTGAGGGAGCCAGTCTTAGTGACCTGCTGCCCCACATGAGCTCATAAACAGAAAGTACGAGTAGTTTTCCTTCTCTACAAGAGATTTACTAACAATCATGTAACAATCTGAACTTACTTTTAGGAGGTGGAGGTGGAGTTTCTTTCACCCTGTAGGATAAAATGATATCACATCACAATCAGTGGCAACAAAACAGAAACCAGGTTCAGTCAATATTTGATATAATGCAGTTCTACATTGTAGGAAATTGACTTTGCTCTTATTTTATTTATTTTTTGTCTGCTTATTTATTGTATTTTAGCATCTATTCTTTCTCTCACTTTCTTTTTTGAATAGCATCATTTTTACACCTTAGCAACATTTCATCTGTTATTCAGAGCTGAATATGAAACCACAGCCGCTTCTAGTTTAGCTTTAACTGTCCAAAGTTTAATCCATACAACACATGTACGAAGGCAAATTACAAACAAAGATATAAGGTGTTAATTATTAACCAGCCCATTAATATGAAGTCTAAATAAATACACAAATGCCTTCTGTGTAGCAGAAAGTATGAGTCACTTGTTTTTTCATAATACTCAAAGAAAAAAAATCATTTTACTCAATCCTGGAAAGGTTGTTGTTATAAAACTGTGTATCCTTGAGATTCTCTTTTCATTTTACTCGCTTACACTTCCTCTCCTTCCAGCAGCCTCCTGTAGGTGGCAATTTCCATTTCCAGGTTCTGCTTGACACGCAGCAGCTGCTCGTAGTCGGTCTTGTTGCGCTGCATGTCCAAACGCAGCTGTGACAGCTCATCCTCCAGTTGCGTCAGAATGGCTTGAAGACGATCCATCTCCACGGAGTACTTATGTCCCGTTTCTCCAAGGTTTCCCTCCAACACGCTGACCTGGAAACACAACATACTGGTGATGAACGGCCATAGTAGATGCACTATGTCACCAAAAGTATTCATCTCATCGACCACACATGAACTTGAGTGACATCCCATTCTTAATTCATAGGTTTTAATATAATGTCGGTCCACCCTTCACAGCTATAAGAGCATCAACTTTTCTGGGAAGGCTTTCCACAAGATTTAGGAGTGTGTTTGTGGGAATTTTTGACCATTTTTCCAGAAGCGCATTTGTAAGGTCAGACACTGATGTAGGCTGAGAAGGCCTGGCTCAGTCTCCACTCTAATTCATCCCAAAGGTGTTTTGTTGGGTTGAGGTCAGGACTCTGTGCAGGCCAGTCAAGTTCTCGTTCATTCATGTATTTATGGCCTACTGCTTCGTGGCTGATTTGCTGTCCTTCCCAATCACTTCCACTTTGCTATAACCCCACTAACAGCTGACTGTGGAATATTTAGTAGCAAGGAAATTTCAGGACTGGACTTGTTGCACAGGCAGCATCCTATCACAGTACCACACTGGCATTCACTGAGCTCCTGAGAGAGACCTATTCTTTCACAAATGTTTGTAGAAGCAGTCTGCATGCCTAGGTGCTCGGTTTGATTGGAACACTTGAATTCAATGATTTGGATGGCTGAGTGAATGCTTTTGGCAATACAGTGTAACATCTTTTCCTCTGATATTCCACCTGGGTATAATTTCAACATACCGTCAACAGTAAGAATTCTTTTATATGCCATCAAGAACTGAGTTTAAGGAATACACACGGAGACCAACCCAGTCTGATCCCCACTGTTCTCAAGGGAGATCAGAAGAACCCAAAGCATCATTAGGAGGCAGCATTACACTAAGGAATTCTGAGGCAAATGACTCAGTAAATGTGTTGTGTTAATCAGTGAGATGGGCAGTGGTGCCTGTCAGACGACGGGCATGATGTGGTAATATAAATGATGCATATAGGTGGATTTTGATATTGTCTTTGCAAACTTTAACCATGTTTCAAGTCAGTAATCCAATATGTGGTCCTTTCTTTACTTATCTACGTTGGCACTGCCCTACGCCTGAGCTTAAGTGTAACATTAAAAGACAAAACAAAAATAAGCATTTTTAAAGTTTATTAAAAATGCTTATTTGCAATTTTGCAGATAGCCAAATGAAATGATCAGTGTTCTCATGTCTGTGTGCTGAGGGGCAGTGGCTATCAGAAGGAAGAAATAATGCTGTAAAAGGATTCTCAACACCAACAAGCAAATGTTCAGGAGATTAAAACGAACCAATCAAAAGATAAAGAAGGAAATACTCCATCTTGGGTTCACAAGACGTTGTATGGCAGTCTTCATTTTGGGAGAAAATATGAAGGTGTAACTTTAAAAGCCTGACACCGCTCCTCTAAAATGTAATTAAGTCTTCAGGCAACAGCAGGAACATTAAGGATGAAGGTAAATACAATGAGGATGAAATTTAAAGCATCGGGATTAACTCTCACGGTTCGCAAGCACCATGAAGAGTGCCACCGCTGTCAGACAATCAGTCAAATGATTTTACCACCCAGTGCTGCTTTGTAAGTTTACCTGTTGAGCAGTTTACCTGTCAGCACAATAATATGTCTGCACTGACTGAGCGATCAGGCTGCACAAATGTCTGAGAGCTACATCTCTGTATGCTGTTTGATCTGTGTTCACATGCAGTGGAGACACAGACAAAACACCGGCTTTTTACATCTTGTCACGCTGATTGATTATAGAAGCATTATGAATTTGCCATGTACATTGTATCTCTATAAAGTAGCACGTCTTTGCTGACAAAAAGAAGGCAGCTGTTACCTACAGCTAGTCCTGACATGTGTGCGATGCGGGGGAGGACCGGTCATTGACGCGCCATCTCACGAGCTTTCTAATGTCTCGATCTCACGGAAACCTCGCAGCTGAAGATGGCATGGAGGTTAAAAAAGGAAATGATTCACATGCATGTGCATGAGCTGTACTGTACCTGCTTACGAAGGCTGTCCAGCTCAACCTCCAGAGCCTGCAGGAAACGTCGCCTCTCACTGAGCTCACTTTGGGCACAACGCAGAGCTTCGTTGCTTTCTTTGACCTCCGACTGCACTGCCTCTAACTGTAAACACACAAAATAATAATAATAAAAAATATTCAAAACAGTTCACCACAACAGTCATTTCAAGGTGCTTTCTATTGTAAG
Organism: Australoheros facetus; assembly: GCA_030220045.1. NCBI lineage: Eukaryota > Metazoa > Chordata > Actinopteri > Cichliformes > Cichlidae > Australoheros > Australoheros facetus. Next base: position 11,379 of record JASGAU010365014.1, read on the forward strand.
GTAGAAACCCTACAACATAGATAAAGGACCCCAAAAATCAGACGACACACTATGAGCAAGCACTTGGAAACGGTGGGGAGGAAGAATTTCCTTTTAACAGGAAGAGGCCATGAGCAGAACCAGGGTCAGGGAGAGGCAGCCATCTGCTCCAGCTGGCTGGGGGGAGGAGAGGGGTGGGGTTGAAGGGAAAGAGAAAAGGGGCAAAAGATAATGTAGTACCATAAAAATGCATGATGAGTAAAAAGGGGTGATGGGAGGATAAGTACTTGATGTCCTCCAGCTCTAACTATAAGTTTCATCAAAAAGGAAAGTTTGAAGCCTAATTGTAAAAGTAGAGAGACTGTCTGGGATCTGGCTCCGCAGGAGAGGGTCCTGATGGCTGAAGGCTCTGCTTTTAAAATCTCTGGGAACCACAAGTAAGTCTGCAGTCTGAGAGTGAAGTGCTCTGATGGGATAGTATGATATACTGAGGTCTTTAAGGATACTCAACGAGATCAAGACTTTCTATGTGAAAAAGAAAGCTTTGAAATTAAACGGTGTATTTAACAGGAAGCCAGTGAACAAATAAGTGAGACATATTATCTCTATTGTACTCGCTGCAGTGTTTTAGACCAGCTAAGGGCTTTTCAGGGAGCTTCCAGAACAACTTAATAATTACATGGAGTCGTTTTTCAGCATCACCCTGAGACAGGATGTTTCTAATTTTGACAATATTGCATAGATGAAAGAATACAGATATTTTTTTATAGTGAAGAGAAGACAGAAGAGCAGGAGCTGCTTCATGCAGTGACAGACCTTCTTTAGGTACCAGGCCTCCGCCTCCTCCTTGTTCTTGCGAGTGATGCCTTCATATTGCACCCTGAGTTCAGCCAAGATGGCTCCCAGGTCAGGACCCTGAGCTGCATCCACCTCCACATTCACCTGCTCATTGGCCAGCCGGGCCTTCAGGGAGCTCATTTCCTGCAGTAAATCAAAGAAGGGACAGAAGAAAAACAATTTAAGGGTGGAGCGTCTTACTGTACATGTACTGCACTGTAAATCCTGGTTAACAGAAATGTTTTGATGGAAAGACACAGCTGGTATTTACCTTTATCTTACTTGTACACTTAACTTGCAACATAGCTTAAATATAGCACACTAACAAGACAACATGGACTGCACTTACAGCAGTAGCCCAACAGTTTTCTGCAACATCAGTTGATTGTTTAGCATTTGAAATCAGTGGTTACAGTAGCATGCAAACGATCCCTGTTTCAGTGAGATAGACACAGACTCTGTGTTCGATGTGTACAGTAAAAGCAGATTTCAGCCGCTCTAGCCATATTCACAGTTTTTCATCTTTCCATTAAATAATAGTTGCAAATGAAAAATTAAAGTTTCATTTGGTGAATTTAACTTTTTCAGTAACATTTTTCATGCACTCCAAAGTTGCCCTGAAGTAAAATGTGAAGTCAAATTCATAAGTTAAAGTGCTTTTAGTACACAGGACTGATATTTTAGAAGAAAACCACTAATATTGTTTACAGTTTATCACTTCTAACCTCTGACAGGTCTGAATGTGCCTCTGATGACTTAAGCTTGTGAACTGTGATGTTTAGGGACCGATGTGAGTGTTGTAATTTAGAAAAAAGCCTGACATTCAGTTTATCTCGTGCAGAAAAAGCCTGTTGAGCAAAGTTTTTCTCACGCCACCAGCATGAGAGCAGGTAAACAAACTTTAACAGCATCCACTTTGCTTAATTTGCTCTTAGCTTTTAACAAGCTAGCCTGTCAGTGCAGCAGAAGTAGGTTAGATTCAGTTAAAACGCGAATGTACTTTGTCAGATTAGTTTTGCAGCTGCGTGTTTTTAGTGAAAACTTTTGCACACATTGTGAGGCAGCTGTCATGAAGCAGCGAACTTCCAATAGCTGCTGAATTGATGCACAACATGGACAAAAAAACCCCACCTCCGTCTCCATCACTGTTAAGTAGCTGCATAATAATGTCTGCTATATGTGCAGCACTGATGCCACAAAATCAGATCAATGTTTCTAACACAGAAACTGAACTTAACAGCTCTTTGCTACATTCTTCACTTCGTTTTAAATCTTTACTTGTAAAATTTGTATTCCCAACATGTGATGCCTCAAGGAAAAGCCAAATTGCTCCCTTAAAGAGCATCCCCCCTGGCTGAGTTTATCACATGCGCCTCGCATCTGTTACAAACCAGTCTCTAAGACTTTAATTATTATAACACTATAATTACCGCAATCTAATTTTATACATTTTAAAACAACATGCAAATGACCTTCAACTCTACATCCTGCACACCACACCTGTGTGTCTAAACACACACAGACTCTGTTGCCGGTTCCTTCTTTGTGTACATTGGCGTGATCCTGCTACAGTATCTTGAAGCACTCTGGTTACAAAGATGAAGGGTGTGTCGCTGTGCTTAACATGATCGTGTTTCAGACACTGAACACTGTTTAAAGCTTGTGGTGGAAAACAAACTGATCTGGTTTTATATGAACCTGTTTCATTTGAAAGGTGAAGACGATCAGAACTGATTAAAACTAAACTAATTTCACGGATAAGTAAACACTGATTAATCTGATTAATTTGTGAGCAGTCTCACCTCCTCGTGATTTTTCTTGAGGAAGTAAAGCTCTTCCTTCAGGCTGTCTAGGTCTCCTCGCAGAGTGGAGATGATGTGGTCGTGGTCGGACTTTGCTCTCCTCAGAGCCTGACAGTCCCTCTCTACTGACTGGCAGAGGGTGGCCTCCGTCTCATACCTGCAGATAAAAACGAAGAGGTTGAAGGACTAAATTAAATCAAATAAATCAGCTTTCACGCAGAGAATGTAAATGTAGTCAGATTGGCCAGAATGTGACAAAAATCAAAGACCCAGGTGTTGTGCTGAAGAAATTTATTGCAATATCAATTTGTACCACAAGATGGGGCAACAAGTCAGCCGAGTAAGTCATTAAAAACACACATTTATTCACAATGACTAAAAAGAGTAAAAATGAAAAGAACAGAACCATTCTCCTTAGAAAACTGGTGGGGTGGGTGTGGGTAATTTGCAGAGGGGTATCTTTAATCTGCCAGTTCCTTATTACAGTGTCAGTGTGGTGTTGAATTGCACAGATATGAAAATAATACAGCTAATATTCTAATGCATTCACCATGAGCAAGTGTGCTGCCTCCTTCTCACCTCATCCAGGTAACACCCTCATATAAACTGCACAGAATGTGTCTGAAGCAGACTTGCTCCTGCTATGTGAGACTTCTGTGACAAAATATCCCAACCTGATTCTTCCCACATTCACCAAAGTTCAGCTTAATAGGCGGTCATCACCAGAAGTGCATTATTAGTGCAGGTTTGTACTTTTTGTGTACAGTCATATGATGACATCTGGAAATAATGCAGCTCATTTCATGCAGTCTTTCTGCACGTGTAGATCAAAAATGTTCCTGCTTCTGCATAAAGAACCAAGTAGCAGATGTGGTACTTCTAGGTTGGTACCTCAGGTGGCCACTAGCTCCTGACTCAATTCCCATAAACTCCCATGTTAAAATGCTCAACTTTACAGCATTAAAAACCATATTTACAGCCAAAAAAGTTTTGACATCAATGAATAGTTTCCCTTTTTAAGACAACTCAGTGGAGGTGATTTTTTTTTTTTTTATAATTCATCCATCCTGATATTGGGGACAGGGGTTCTGATACAGGCAGCTGGAGCTAATCAGTGTCTCCTCTGTTAATTTGGTTCTCAGAATGGACACACAAATGTGAAAAATAGCATGCAAACTCCTGCAAAGCTCTGCACTACTAAGGTCCACACTCACTTTGCTGTAAACACCATGGATCACTGTCAGCTGAAGTATTACTCCTTCACATCAGGCCACAGAACATACCATCAACACACTGTGAAAAACACCAGCAGCGGGTATTTCGTGACCACCTTCAGCTTCACCTTGCTGACTGGTGAATCTCCGGAAGGGGACGATTATCTTTCCGGCCCGCACCGTCTATCACTGACTGACGTGTCCGTTGTTTGGTGCCTGAGCACCGTGGGAACGGAGCTCTTGGTTTGCAGTCTGACAGAAAGGTCTTTTATTCACACAGTTTTGCAGTCTGGCGCTTCCGTGTGAACACTCATAACCAAGGAAAAAAAACCTCAGTGTGACACTCACTTGACCCTGAAGTCATCAGCCGCCAGCTTGGCATTATCAATCTCCAACATGATACGGGCGTTCTCCAGCGTCTTCTTTCTCACCTGAGAGGAAGAACACAATGCACAGCGGGACAAAATCATGTGTAGTTATTATAATGTTTTTACTCTTTCTTTATTTTATGGCTACATATGATATTGATTACACTTGAAGCACAAGATAATTTTTGCTTAAAATGAGAGACTTCACAACAATCTGTCAGGTACAAACACAAAAGGCAAAAAAAAAAAAATGTCTCAGGACAAGAAGATTAAGGATAAATAGACTCTTCTTAACATTATGTCTGGACTGAACATGTCAAAGCAGGAGTCTAAGACATAAATCCCTGCAGTTAAATGTTCCCCGTGAGAAAATCTTGAAGTGAACTCCAAGGTCTGGACACCACTGGACACTGACCTGCTGACCGATGGCGTGGGCCTGTGCCATCATCCCCTCGATGTCGTGGCTTTTTGGAGCTCTCTCCAGCATGAGCTGCTTGATCTTCGTCTCCAGTTCGGCATTGGACTTCTCCAGCGACCGCACCTTGTCCAGGTAGTTGGCCAGACGGTCGTTCAAGCCCTGCATGGCCTCCTTGTCATTGACGCCGACACTGAGGCCGTTGAAGGAGAGGCTGGAGCCCAGCACGTTGAGGCCATTGCCCACAGAGAGGGAGCGCGACAGAGACAGCGTGCCGATGGGGGAAAGATTGGAGATGGAGGGTTTGGCGCGGATGCTGCGTCCACTGTCCCTCACAGAGATATTGGAGAAGGAGAGCTGACGCACCGAGCGCACAGAGAGGGCGGAGGCCATGGCGTCCACTGCACAGACAGTTATCAGTTATCAGTGGTGTCATGAAGCTACAAGTTCCTGTTTTTATAATATATTAGACTATTATTTGTGTGAAAGAGAAAGACAAAGACACCAGAATGCTCTGAAAGGGCTAAAAGTCACGGCACACTCTCATATCTAAAGTCTGTCATTAATCTATGATATTCTTCAAAGAATATTAAAGATTAATGCATGAGCCAAGACAAAAGCTTACAATAATGTTAAACATGAGAAAAAGATTTAAGACACCTCTGATTTTTATGACTGCCTTCCACCAAACGACTGCCAGAGATGTAGCAAAAAGACACTGAATCAGGGATACAAAGTAACGTTATTCTTTCCTTGTGAGTTATTTAAGAAGAATCAGGATCTAGTAGATTTCAAGGCTCTGGGAAATTTAAATCTTCTTTCTGAAAACTTTTTCCCTTATTCAGCTCCTTTGATCTGTAATTTGAACAGAGGAGAAAGACCTAAACAGTTCTTACCTGGAGCTCAGTTGTTCAGCAGGTTTCTCCTCGTTCTTCTGGTCAGGGTTTTACCGCTGATGGTAAGAGTGACTGTTGTTGCTGGAGCAGCTTTCACAGGTGAGTCCGGCTGCAGAGGATCAGCTGCCCTTGCCGGGGAGGAGCCACTCTTGTAACCAATCCCAGCGCAACAAAGAAGAGGATGCAACATGACACCTTATGGAGGAGTTGAAAAAAATTCAGAGGTGCACATGAGTAAAACTACATCAATGTTTCTTTTAAGGAAATTCACCCAGCCGGAGGTTAACCCCCCCCCAAACAAAAACAAAAAAGTAATGTAATGTTTGATGGGGAAAAAAAGAGTTTTATTTTCTCCATAATACTAATAATAATACTACATAACAAGAAATCAGTCCTACCCAGCACACAATTTCACCTTTAATGCTATATTTATCCTCACAATAGCCTCCTCAGATTTTCATCTGATCGTCTCTTTCCACAGTGGCTGTATTGAGGGCAGACACAATGCATTCAGAGAGATGTGAGAAGGCAGCTTCACCTGAGCACGGCCAGGCAGGTTGGAGAGAAACGAGAGGAAGTGGGAACAATGAAGACAGAATGAAAAGAAAGTGAAGACCCCTGAGAAATGCACAAAGAAGTGCAGGGCGTAGGTCTGGCTGAACTGGAAACCTGGCTTAAATGTACACACACACACACACACACACACACACACACACTCTGTAGTTCTGTCTTAGCGTATATAATCCTCTGCCGCTGCTTTGAAAACATGTATGACTTTCGATTTCTTTGGGCTTTATTATCCTAATCAGATCAGATCTCTCAGTGACGCTGACCTGATTTAGTGATGTATCGATTACATCTCACTGCACTCACCTCCACTCAGCTCGCTTCTGCATTGGCCAGTTACATTCTGGGACAGGTCACGATGGAAACTTTCTTTTGTGTTGTTTCCAATCTGAATATAAAAGCCACCTATCACCTATCTGCTTCCACAGGCTGCAGACACAGTAACACTAATGGCTTAAAGCTGTACAATACAGCCCACAATGAATCAACAAATGGATAATTAAACTAAACTAAAGGTGGTATTAACAGCAGGACAACGGTGTCTCCATCACTGTGTCTCCATCCCAATGTAAGACAACTAGATGCATACAGTATGTGCTACAAAAATACATAAATGCAGATTTTTTTCATATCGTTCTCAAATCTGTGTGGGATCTTTGTTCCAATCACACAATGGCAAAAGAAGCCATAAAACTGACTCTCCGAAGGACTGACGCAGTCTATAGTGAGGATGCACCGCCACCATATGGCTGAAAACACATACTACAGCGCAGAACTTAAGCGATTTTAATGCTAAAAAAGATAGAAGATGCCTGAATGATGAAATTATTCTACAGACATGGTATAAAGATTTGAAACTATATATTAATATTAGGGGTGGGACTTTAACGCGTTAATTTCGATTAATTAATTACGGGGAAATTAACGAATTAAAAAATTTAACGCATTTTAATCGCACTTTGCACCGGAACGTTTCTCAGGGCACGAGTTCCAGGTTTTTTTTGTTTTTTTTTCAGGCCTTCTTTATTATTTTTCATACAAAAAAAACCCCAATAAACAGAACAAGTCCACTATAAAAGGTAAAACAATTCTACAAAAAATGAGAGAAGCAAC
>JASGAU010365020.1:0-10002 GCA_030220045.1 Australoheros facetus
GACGAGGACCCGCCCACACTCAGACGTAAAGGAGCGGTTCACAGAAACGCGGTGGGAACGCGGGCCCGTTCTTAAGCGTTTCACCGGTTCATTGAAACCAATACCAGCACTGGCACCGGCTCCTCGGCCATAGAAACGTAGTATCTGGGTCTCCTTCTGGTTGGAGGAAGACCGAGCCCCTGCGTGGGCTGTACCACTGACACAAAGGAAGCGGGTGACACCGAGAAATCCTACCAGTGGCTAGAAAAGGCCGGCTTACAGGACAGCACAGATAGCTGAGGGGCGAGTTGAGTCAGCACCCAGTAACCCGAACCCTCCGAACCCATCTCTTACCCTAGCGCTCCCGTGCTATTTGCTATATGTGCTTTTTGAGGTTTTTCAACCTCATATTGTGCCCCCATTATGGGGCAAAATATGAGATGATTTTTTTCCTCATCTATCCTGTTGTGTCGCTTTGATTGACTCTTCGTAAACTGCGATGGCACCGAGGCTGTGGAGCACTTATCTCTTGCTTGTCTCTGTCTTTGGATGGGTGTTCTGAAACACTCATTATATGTTTGACATGTAACAACAATAATTTGGTCCTAAATTGATTCTAAATTTATGTACAGCACTTTGGTCGACTGTTGTTGTGTTAAATGTGCTATATAAATAAACTTGACTTGACTCTGATCACTGGTTTCTCTCTACTGGACTACACTTTGGTTCTTTTAAATACTTTCTCACATTTTTCTGTCTGAGGTTTAAGCTTCACTGTGTCACAGGATAAATGCACGGTGAGCGGTACTTTTAGACCACCAGGTTCCACCTGTGCGCCGTCAGGTGTCCACAGCGGAATGATTAGAAAATGACGACGTGCTTCAGAAACACTTGCGGCTCTCAGCTGAGCCCCTGGTTTCCTCCATCTCTGGTTCCTAATCAACGTGTCCCGTCTTTGGCAGTTTTTAATCCCATAATTAGTTTCACTGAGTTTTGACCACACTTTAAATCGGTGACCATCATTAACTGATATCAGATGTGCTGCTTCCTCAGCTCCCTCCTAAAATGATCTGATCTTAAGCATGAATAGAAGCTGTTTCATCTCATTTACTGAGCCAACCGTCTCTCAGGCTGCTGCCCGACAGGCGTCTGTGGGAAGAAGTGCTGCAGGGTGTACATCACAGATTATTTACTAAAGTTTTTAAACCTGTCTGCATAACTAAAATGATGAAAACTGTGAGTCTGAATGAGAAAAACGTGCTTTTTAACTGGTTTAAGGTCATTGTGGCAATAACAATGAGGAGAGCATAAAACATGCACACAAGTGCTTCAAACCTGCATTCCCTCTAAAGGCCAGCAGGGGGTGGTAGCTGTTCCTGCAAAAAGACTTCCAGTCCTATAGAAGCTCTCTGACCTTTGACCTTTAAACATTTTCCTCAGTGAATTTTTAGGCTCAGCTGTTTCAAGTCACAGTGAATCAAAATGCAGGACTGCCTGAGGTATGAAACTGAGCACTCACTGGCTAACGACTTAAGAATGACAAGTCATCAGCCAATGAGCAAGCGGTTTGGTAGTCAGCCCCGCTTCTCTTCAGAGAAGGCTCAAAACTGGATTTCAGAAAACCAGGGGCTGCATCCATCTTTATACACTCTGTGGTTCAACATGCTTCCACTTTGGGCTCATTGAGCATGCTCAGTAAGTGTCCTGCTCAGCTGAACCTGTAGGAAACATGTACCGTTGAGATTCCTGACTTCCTGTTTGCTCCGTGTAGGCATGAATGAGTTTAAAGGTGCATCCCACTGCAGCTCCCCTCACAATACAAAGGTTTGAACAGTAGAAGGGTGGAGCCTATGTGCCTGAAATGACTACATAAGGATATCCTCACTTTCTGACATCAAAAATATTTGAGTCATCAGAGTATTTTTGTCCTTTAAGCAGACCTAGTGTTATCGATCCTATTTCTTACCTGAATCTCCAGCCTGCTCAGACACGCAGGTGAGTCCAGTTCATGCTCTGATAGGTCAGCTGGATAGATGATGTAACACAGCATCAGCTCCTGTCAGAGAAACACAGGTGGTCCTCACAGGGAAACAAGCAGCACAGCTTTCGGTCTGACGGGTCCGTACCTTGGAGACGTTGGCGGTGATCCTGCTGAGGGCTGCCAGAGAACGCCATGAAAATGGACGCAACGCCGACCCCCCAAACGCACCGTCAGCCCGCTCAATTACCACCGAGTAACTACAGGAAGAGCACGGGGACAAAGTTACAGACCCTGAGGATAATCACACAACAAGTCAGAGGAGGCGTTACGGTTCATAACGAGATTCAAACAGACGAGCTGCTCAGTGTCAGAATTCTGAGGGTGAAGGAGAACAAAGGTCATACGCTGCGCAGTGATGGAGCTCAAAGGAATGAGTGTGTGTGTGTCTGAGTGTGTGTGTGTTACCTGGCGTGGTAGAAAGGCGGTCCTTTTCTGTACAACACTGAAAACAAAAACAGTAGAATGAGAATTCAGACGTTTCACCTGTCCAGTTGTCCTTTAGACTCCGGCCACAGTCCATTTAGGATCTACCCTCAGGTGTGAGTGTGTTGTGTGTATGTGTGTGCCTCTTACTGAGGTTGACACCATACTTGGCTCCGCCCCCTCCTTTAGGGACCCACCCCTTGCTGCGAAAGTGATGATAGGCTGCGTATGAGCTGATGAAGTCAGGACGCAGGGAGCGGAACTTCCTCCACAGCTGCACGACAGTCAAGGGCTCCTAACCAATCACAGGACAGCAGAGGGATGAGGTCAGAATGGGAGGAGGTTTGAGTGAAAAACACGAGGTGGAGAGAGGGTTACCTGCTGCAGGTAGACGGACAGGCACCCCAGACCGTAGACCAGGAAGAAGGCCTGAAGGTGACACAAACAGAGGAACATCTGAACTTATTCCGACTCCACCTGCAGCTCTTATCACCTTAATGACATCACAGCTCATTCAGGTGGAGCACCAATGCAGGAGCACCGCTGTCACAGCAGAAACCTCCTGACTGATAACACAGCAGCACCGTCACTGCTGCTGTTGTGTTATCGGTGCTTTTGTTGAGAAGCTGGGAACTGCACGAGCTTTAAGCGCCATCGCGCTTACATGGTGGCACCTGAGTCCTACAGCTCCGTGGCTTACATGAAGCATCGAAGCAAAGACATTTGCACGGAGGATTTTTTATAATCGCCTCTTCAGGAGGGCTGAAACCACACAAAGACGTTCTAAAAAGTTCTACTTTGACTTCCTCGCTGCCAGAAGCTGAAATAAAACATCTGAAACTGATCCAGTGGCTGATCAGAAGCTCAGCTGGAAATGACACACACCCCTCAGTGAGGTGATCAGGTGATCAGTTATCTGGTGCACGAGGACTCAGCAGAAGGACCTGTTCTGGTGTAGGTGCATTACCTCCTCCAGACTGAGCTGCAGGTACTCCGAGAGGAAGAATGGAGTCCGCCTCACCTCCGTGACCCTGCCTCCAGCCTACACACACACACACACACACACACACACACACCAGGGCTGAACTGCTCATCAGATTTTAATTTAACCACGAAACAAGCGCATCCTGTTGCTCCATGAAGACCCACCTCACTGTCAGAGACCAGCAGGAGAAAACCAGGACCAGGAACTAGAGGAGCAGGATCAGGATAAGGACCGGGGTCAGAGTCTGAGTCGGGATCGGGATCAGAGTCCGAGCTGGAGTCAGAGTCCCGGTCTAAGCTGGAGATGTTCACAGAGAACTGGTTACAATTATATCCAGCAGCACAAACCTGGACTCACACGAAACCACCTGAGTGAGCCGAGACTTGGCTGAACGTCAGCGTCTCAGATATTCGTGATGATAAACGAGCCGAATTCGAAGAAGAACCAACGATGCAGCAACAAAGTTTCAGGTTTTATTTGTTCTCTCGTGGTTTTCAGGTAAATGAAGTAGAATCTAAAATCAGCTGATTTTTGAATGGACCCTGGTAACGGTAAAATGAGTCACTCTACCTGCAGTTTCTCTCGACCTCCTGCTCGACCCCTGACCCCAGCCTCGGCCTCTTCCTGTTGGGGCTGACTCCTCCTTCTGGCTCCTCCCTTTCGCCATTCTCCTCTGCCTCCCGCCCCCCTCCCATTTCCTTCTTCACATCCTCCATTTTTATTGGCTGAGACAGCATGAGCAGGGTTTGGTTAACAGCCTCTGCATCCCATCCCTGAGCAGAGAGAGCTGACCTCGCCCACGTGAGCAGCTCCTCATACCTGCAAGGTAAGAGGTGCCATCATTGTGTGAGCAAATGACATCAGGAAGTGGTGCCATCATGAAGACAGGTGACATCACTAACCTAGACTGTGAGACGACAGGTAGAAACACGCCTTCATGTTCTGTAACAGAAACAGACCAGCTGACTGTAGGGAGCAGCCCTGACTGGAGCAGGCTAGTGATGATGTCATTGTGCAGGTGTAAACTCACGCTCCCACTGGTCAGAGATGCTGTGCTCCGGTCTGGCTCTGGACAGGACACCTTTACCAAAATAACCCTGAAACAATGACAGGTGTTCAGCCTGAGAGACCAAAATGAGGGATGGTGAACCTTCCAATCAGCAGTCAGCACTAAGATGGATGGAGGCAGAGGGCGGGACTAAACGGATTAAGTCTTTCTGATCTGATTGGCTAATCTGTGCGCATGACATGGACAATCGTCCTCTCTGATACCAAATTTAGCCACAAGCACATCGGAGCGAGGTCAGAGCGCCCACAGAGGCTGTCCATCAGACAGATGCACTCTGGGATACAGAGTCCATTCAGGCTACTGATAATCCAGACGGGGTTAAAACTCTGGGCTGTCTGATCCTGAGATCCCGGAGAATTAGACCAGGTCTCAGGTGAGGTGGGTGTGGCCTCAGACAAGGTCTCAGGGTCTTGCTCTAAAGAACAGGCTTAACAACCTCTATCCCTTATCACCATGGCAACGGGTAAACAAAAAGCAGTAAATTATCAGCAGCCTCATACAGGTGAGGCTGTTACCATGGTAACCGCCTCAGGTTTTATTAAACCTGCTCTCTGGAGCGCGAACAGGTAAAGTGGGTGTGGCCTCTGACCTGGTCTCAAGTAAAGTGGGTGTGGATTCACCTGGTTGTGGATCTTCTGTCTGTGGTCGGAATCCACAACCAGCACGTGCTGGTTGAGGAGCTCCGCCCGGAAGTGGCTGTTCCCACGCGGGCTGAGTGGCAACGGAGCCTCGAGTTCCTCTTTGACCCGGAGGCGGCGCCGCGGAGCCCTGAACTCCGCCTGCATGCTGCCGGGGGGACGGACTGGGGCGAACCGAGCCCGGACTCCTGTTGTGACGCTGCTGACTGTTGGCTTGTTAGCGTTTGCTCGGTTTGTTTTGCTGTGGGACGCTGCGGTGTCACCGAATCGGTGTCCGGCTGGAACTGTCGGCCTCATTTCTTTAGTTCCGCTTCCAGTTCTTCTTCTGCTTTTTTGGTAACACTGAAGCGTTACCGCCACCTCCTGGCTGCAGTGATGGTACAAGACTCCAAGATGCCAGCCTGCAGAAAAGAGGAGGAAAGGCATGCTGCACAAAACCACATTTTATATTTCATCTCCAACTCCGCTTGACACCCACGACACCTGTCTGACACTGTACCACCTTCAATAACTTTCTGCACGGGTCAGGGGTCAGGGTGTGGTTAGGGAAAACATCAGAAGTTAACTGAGAGGAGCTGCAGGAACCAAACTGAGCTGGGAGCACTAAGGGCGGGAACCATCCGTCCATCGGGATCAGGATGACTCTGCACACACTCGGTCCATCTGCCAGCAACGTTCTGATCATCTTCTGATTAAATTCACTGAATCACAGAAACATCTGTAAAATCATCCGAAAAAAAACAAAAGCAGCAAAATGTGAAGCAATCGATTTGTGCCACAACTGTGCAGAAAACAGACGTGTGTGTGTGTGTGTGTGTGGGGGGGNGTACACTCATTTATTATCAATCTGAAGGATCACAGAGTCAAACACCTTCAAGTCAACAACTTGAATTTATTATTTCAGCAGTTTGAACAAAGACAAAAAGTGCTTCACATGAGCGCACACCCAGCATTACACACATTCATGCAGTCATGAGGAGCCATATGGACCCGTCAGAGTCCTGGAACATGCAGTCTGCTTCTTACTGCTGTGTGCATGTTAGTGAATCAGAGACTGCAGACTGCCACCCTGAGGTGCAGCGGAGGGTGAAAGCCTGCAGTCTCCCCCGAGACTCTCAGTGTGGCTCAGGACAAAAAAAGGTCAAATCAAAGTGGAAGAAGAAACTTATCGCTCTGATGAAGGTGTCTGTCCAAGATTTTTAAACCTGATTACGATCAAAAATACTTTAAAATGCCTGGAGAAAAGAATTCAATGCAGGCTGTTTATTAAACATACAAATAAAACAAAACCCAAAGAACTCTGGGGGAGCATAGCACAGGTCAGAAGGTCAAGGACGTAGACACGGACCCAGAGAGAGGAAGCGTGACCTCTTGATGCTGAATGAAGGTTTACCGGCTCATCCTCTGTCTGCGATCCCTGTCAGCCCGTCTGTCCCCTTTTAAAATGTGACCCTCAAACTCGTCACTTCCTGGGAATCCACCAAACTCTTCTGAAGTGCTCTTGGGCTGCAGCATCAGTCATTAGTACAGTTGTCTCTGTGTGACAGGTCCAATCAATAATGTGAGACATTTTTTGTACTGCCACAGTCAAACACAGCCCTCCTAATAACTGTGTCCACACCAGAATGATTTGGCAGGAGTCACATTTCAGAAGCTGTACATGCACAAAATAAGATACAACGTAATATAATATATATATAGAGATAAATACAAGGCCTCAGCTATAATATAGATGTAGATTCTCCAGCGTCTCTGAGACAGATCTGATCTGTATGTGAGGCACACAAACACACAATCGTACACACACACTGTCACAACCCACAACAGAGGGCTCAGAATGACCCGAAGGAGCATCAGTGTGCTCGTCTCTGCATTTAAAATAAGAGGTTTAAAGGACTGATGGGGCAGCAGGTCTGATATTTAAGCTGGAGCCGTGCATGCTTTATATGTGAAACATGAAACATTAACATGAATCTGACTGAAGCCACTGAGAGTGATGTGAGTTCACCGGCCTTTGTGCAGTCTGCACCAGCTGGAGTAGGACTGAGAGAAAACCAGAGGGAGAAGACTGGAGCCTGGACTGAAAACTACGAGTCCGCTATAGTGGACAGATGGAAACCTCAGCGTGCACCATGAGGAGGTCTGTTTCAGTGTCTCTGAATGATCAGACTCCTCAGAGATCACCTGGCCATCACAGTGATTAAACCTTCAGCCAGGTGAGACCCACCTGCAGACTGAGGACCCCTCCATCCCACTGTAGATCTGTTTCATCTGAAGGAAGCTGCCAGATCGGATCCAAACACACAGACAGTCCAGGTTCTGTAAAATCTCAGCTGCAGTGTTACTGTGTTCTTGATCTGCTTCTGGTTCTGGTCCTGGTCCTGGTCCTGGTCCTGGTTCTGGTCTGGTTCTTGTCCTTGTCCTTGTCCTTGTCCTGGTCTGGTTCTGGTCCTGGTCCCGGTCTGGTTCTTGTCCTGGTTCTTGTCCTGGTCCTGGTTCTGGTCTGGTCCTTGTCCTTGTCCTTGTCCTTGTCTGGTCTGGTTCTGGTTCAGACTAAGTTGTCACAGACTGAATGAGGAGGGTCTGGGGGATCAGGTGAGGCTAGTTTTCTAGCTGGTGGGCTCTGCGTCCCCCTGACCGTCCTCCTGTCGGTCCACCATGTAGAACTGGTGTTTCTGGATGTGCTGGAACAGTGTGGTATATTTAGAAACCCTCCTCATCCTTGGCAGGATGAAGGTGCGGGTGAAGTCATCTCTGCTCAGACCTCCGCGGCCCTCGGCTGCCAGGACGCAGTTCACAAAGTGGAGACAGAAGCTGAAGCAGTTATGGTCGTTTTCGTCGAAGCTGAGACAGAGAGAGAGAGAAGCTGTTCACTCGTGATCTGCAGCCATGAATCTGTCCACATACGAACCTGCCAGAGCTGCAGCGATGAACATCCACCACAGGTGACCTGTCCTCTGATGATGAGGAATTACCACAGTAACTACAGGCATGTCCTAAAGTCATAAAGTTCCTACTTCATGACTTTTATGTTCTGGTCTCAGAGTACTTGGATTTTTTATGGACCTTAATTTTTCCACGTTTTTATTGTCTGAGAAGAATTTTACCTACAATCTGCTTCATGAATTCTCATTACTGTCATCCACAAAGACAAGTTTCCCCCTTTAAAGGATGAAAAAAAATGCACGTTTGGATGTTGGAGTCATTATGCCAGAAACCACAGTCCTGAAGCCCCAGAGACCAATTTAATTCATTTTATTTATATAGCACCAAATCACAACAACAGCCTCGTATCATAAGGTAAAGACCCTACAATATACTCAGTCCTGAAATCTGTGCTGTGCCAGCGTCTGCAGCTGTTACTTTAATTTAATTTACCATCAGAAATGACTTGGTTCAGTTTCATTTAAGTCAGGACCATCTGTGTCCACAGTGGAGGGACAGGTAGTGGGACACGTCAGGTGAGTCAGGTGTGAGTTACCTGTGCCAGGCGGGGTCCCACATAGGCCCATCAGAGAAGCGGTCCAGGTACTGGTCCCACTGAGCGAGCAGGTGGAACATGTCAGGTCGGACCAGAGGGATGCTGACGCAGCGCTCCCAGCCACTCTGATCCCTGCGGACTCCGTCATGAGTGTAGTTATACACAATACCTGCACACACACATGAAGGTGGAGGAGCCACACACAGGTATGATTTCTCCTTAACAAGCTAGAGTTTCATCAGTCAGACGCTGCAGCCTCAGGATAAAAATCACAGAGTGATCTCACCATTATGCAAGTTTCTCTGATGAAGTAACATGTTTGTGTCCTGGTTAATAATCTGGATTCAACTGTTTAATCTGGATTTGACTGTTGAATCTAGATTTAGTTGTTTAATGTGGATTTCTCTCTTTAATCTGAATTAAATGTGTCTCTTTGTTTCCAGTGGGTTAGGACCAGGTCAGACTGACTTTTTCTCTCGTTTCTTGGATCAGTTTGGTAGATTTTTTACTCTCACTGTGGCCTCAGTTACCATTAAAAAGTTCCAACACACTCTTCATGGATTATGGAGCTGTTTGATGTCATAAATGAGAAACATTGAATTTGCTGCTGTTGTTTACTCTTGATTTTGTTTCAGTTTTATGCTTAAGGTTTGTTTTTCATGTGAAACTTGTGTGTAGGTCAGTGGCCAAGGGCGGAGGCCCCAGAGGACCAATTCCTGAATATGGAGATTGACTATTGGGACATGAAATGTCACCTCTCTGGTGGGGAAGGAATCTGAGCTAGTGCATGAGGTTGACAGATACCAGCTGGATATAGTTGGGCTCACCTCAAAGCATGGCCTGGGCTCTGGAACCAGTCTCCTGGAGAGGGGCTGGACTCTGTTCCAGTCTGGAGTTGCCCTCGGTGAGAGGTGGTGAGCTGGGGTGGGTATTCTTGTATCCCCTTGGCTTGCTACCTGTATGTTAGGGTTTTCACTGGTGGACAAGAGGGTTGCTGCACTGCCCCTTCGGGTCAGGGAACGGATCCTGACTGTTGTTTGCGCTTATGTGCCAAATGACAGTTCAGAGTACCCACCCTTCTTGGAATCGCTGGGCGGGGTGCTCAAGGGTGCTCCATCTGGTGACTCCATCATGTTGCTGGGAGACTTCAATGCTCACGTGGGCAATGACCCTGGAGGGGCATGATTGGGAGGAACGGCCTTCCCGGTCTAAACCTGAATGGTGTTTTGTTATTTGACTTCTGTGCAAACCACAGTTTGTCCATAACGAACACCATGTTGAAGCACAAGGATGTCCATAAGTGCACATGGCACCAGGACACCCTAGGTCACAGGTCGATGATCGATTTTGTAATCGTATCATCAGATCTGTGGCCGTATGTTCTGG
>JASGAU010365025.1:0-12378 GCA_030220045.1 Australoheros facetus
GTGAGTTAAGATTGAAATAATTGTTGACTAATCGACTAATCGATAACAAAAATGACAGATTATTCGACTACCAAAATAATCTTTAGTTGCAGCCCTACCTGATACAATTATAAGAATAAGGCAATAAACTGAATAAACAATGCTGAGAGGTGTTTACTGCTCTGCACAGAAAATACTGACTTGAATACGGGTCTTCTTTTCACTCAGGTGTTGCAGTGATTTGACTTCTGCTCAGTGTGAGCTCTACCACTAACTCACTGCTACAACTCACAGCTGTCCCACATTTTCTAAGCATGACACTTTGAACCAGCATGAATTCTCATGTGTTTCTTTAAGTGTGTGCTCTGACTGAATCTTTTCCCACAGGTGCTACAAAGATATGGCTTCTCATCTGTGTGAATTCTTACATGAGTTTTCAATACAGACCTCTGCTTGAATCTTTTCCCACAGATTTTACAAGAAAGCGGCCTTTCCATGGTGTGAGTTCTTATATGACGCTCCAAATCTGAATTCCAACTGAATCTTTTCCCACAGGTGGTGCAAGAATACGGCTTCTCACCAGTGTGAACTCTACTGTGTTTTATGACTCCTGATGAGTCAGCAAATCTTTTTCCACAGGTGCTACAAAAGTATGGCTTCTCGCCTGTGTGAATTCTCAGATGTCTGGTCAGGTTGAATCTATTATGTAAAATTTTCCCACAGATGTCACATTGTAGAGAGTTTTTCTTTGTGTCAGTTTCACTCTCTGACAAAGGACTGTTGTCTACTCTCTGACTGTGACTTCTCTTCAGCTCTGCATTTCTAGTTGATCCTGACTCCGCGTGCTGGCTTTCTTCCTGATCTTGGCTCTCTGCTTCAGTAGAGCTGTGAGAAAGGAGCTGCTCAATGTTTGTTTTTTGTTCACTGTGGTCACTTTCCTCATAAATAGTAGTCACCAAGAAGGTATCAACCTCCTGCTTCAGTCCAACTTGCTCTCCCTCCTGACTGCTGCAGAGCTCCACCTGTTCCTCTTTAAGCTGTGGTGGCTCTGGGTCCTCCTTACAGATGTGTTTTTGTTGGCGGTCTGAAGAGACAAATGGAGAATAAAGCACAGAAAACAAATATTTGAGCATTTTCTGATCCGAGCCATTAGCAGGTCTCTACACAGTGAGCATGTGGCTCACATATACCAGTGAAATTTAATGCACATAACTGTTCAGTTCTGACACTCTTGTTAGCAAAGTTCAGCTTCATATGTGGATGTCTGTAATGCTGTATATGTACGAAATGTAAAGACGGTGTGTTTTCTGTTAAATGAATGTGGATGTCTGGATTGTGTACAGTTATAAGGCATATTTTTCAAATTTAGTATCCCTGCTAAGCCAACACATGCTTCTCTTTGTTTCTGTGATGTCAGGTGACATCAGTCAGGTGCCTTATGAAGCTTAAGCACGAGTTTACATGAGAGTACTCTTGTGTTGGTCCTAATCCCAGATAAATGTGGAGAGTTGTTTCAAGGAAGGGCATGTTTGCTGAATCAAACATGCATCAAGATCATCAAGAATGTGATTTCCATACCAGATCAGTCAGGGCCCGTGTTAACAATGACTGCCTCCAGTGCTGTTGGGCAGCATGGTGCTGGAGGAAACTGTGCTATTTTTGGCCAAAAACAAAAGAAGAGGAGAGGAGAGGGGGAGGCATGTTAGGAGGCACAGAGAGAGAAGAAAAGGCAGGAACGTGGAGGTGACTGGTAAAGAGAAAGAGCTGGCTAATATGATGGAGAAGGAAGACAGATATATAATGTGTGTTGAGGAGACCAAGTGGAAGTGAAGCAAGGCCAGAAGTACTGAAGGTGGATTCTACCATGGTCTAGGTAGGAATGAAAATGGAGTAGGGGTAATCTTGAAGTAAGAGTGTGTGAATAGTGTTGTGGAGGTGAAGACAGTGTCAGACAGGATCATAAGTTTGAAGCTGGAAATCGAAGGTGTGATGCTGAATACTGTTACTGTATATGCTCCACAGCTTGAATGTCAGAAGAGAAAGAGGAATGTTGGAGTAAACTGGAAGAAGTGATTCCCGGGGGGAAAGGGTGGTGATTAGAACAGACTTCAATGGGTATGTAGGTGAAGGGAACAGCAGCGATGAGGTGGCATTGGGTAGGTGTGGTGTTGAAAAGAGAAAGGCAGAAGGACAGAAGGTGGTGGATTTTGCAAAAAGGGTGGAAATGACTGTGGTGAAAAAGTATTTCAAGAAGAGGGAGGAACACAGAGTGAGGTATAAGAATGGAAGAAGATGCACACAGTTGGGACTACATTATATGCAGATAGAAATAGGAGACTGCGAGGTGGTGTCAGGGGGAAATGTAGCTAGACAGAATTGGATAATAGTCTGTCTTTTCAAGAAGACGAAGGGAATGAAGGTTGAACCAAAGATTAAACGATGGAAGTTGCAGAATGAGGAATGTTGGACAGAATTCAAGGAGGAGTTGAGACAGCCTCTGAGTGGTAGGGAAGAGTTAGCACATGATTGTAGAGTACAGCTGCAGTTCTCAGAGGAACTACCAAGAAGATGTTTGGTCTAATCCTCTGGAAGAGGAAGGAAGACACGGAGACTTTTGAAGAACAAGGAAGTACAGGAAAGTATTCAAAGGAAGAGGGAACCAAAGAAAAAATGTGATAATCTGGAGATGAAGTAGGTATACAGTAGCACTAGTAAGGGAGATGAAGAACGTAGCAGGCTAGGCTTACTGCAAATGGAGAGGTGGCAAAGACAAAGGAAAAGGCTGACAGTGTGTTGTAGGCAGAGAGATCAAGATGGAAAGGATATGCAGAAGATTAGGGTCCTTAAGGATAGCGGTAGACATGTACTAACGAGTGAAGGGAGTGTGTTGTGAAGATGGAAGGAATAATGGAAGGAGCCACACTATAAAGCAATGGGAAAGAGTTGTTGAAGCTCGGTTAATAAGAGAAGATCAGTGAACAGCAGTGTGGCTTCATGCAGAGAAAGAGCATTGCTGATGTGATGTGGAAATGTGAAGTTGGACCTTCGATTCTTCCTATGCCTCTAAAAATAAATCTAACTTTGAGCTCTGATTAGGATCCTACATGAGCCATATTCCTATTTATTAAAACCATGAGAGTTTTGCATACCTATTCTGTCTAACTTTTTCTCAGGTTTCCAGATGGTCTGCAGCAGTCTGAGCTGCTCTTCATCAGTCCAGATGATAAGGCCTTCAGCCTCCTGCTTCAGTCCAAGCTGCTCTGCCTCCTGACTGCTGCAGACTTCCTCATGTTCCTCTTTAATCTGTGGAGGCTCTGGGTTCTCCTGGTCCAGAGTGGAGTTCCTCTCTTGGTTACAGACCTGCTGCTCATCCAGACCCTCCTCTTCCTCACAGTCATGTTGTTTTGGGAGGTCTTGAGGAACAAAGAAACACATGAACAATGAGATGTAATGATACAAAAACACATAAGGATGTTTCTAAACCTGAATAAATAGTGATAATTTACACACAAATGTTTAGAGAGACAGTGAGCTCAGATTGTGGCGTGACTGGTACCTCAATCAGGTTCAATAAATTATAAGAATATACAATGTTTTCATCAGCTGAGGCGCCCCCTGGTGGCACCCTCAGATGGCATGAGGTACTGCAGCTGTTTGAGGTGGAATTTACAGGTATTGGCTTGTCATATTTTGCAGCAACAGTGTTGCATTGTGGTGTTATATTTTTATGTTCCCTGTAGATCTTCATCCGCCGGTCATCTGATAACGTCTCTGATCAGAGGAGGCGTCGTTCAGTTGGTCCATTTTGTGGCGAAGAAGAGAGAAAGAAGGAATCAAACAGTCCATTTCATGTGAGCGCACACAGAGCCTGAAGCAGAAAGACTGCTACAACACTGTGAAACGATGGTATGTGCTCCTGTAGAAACCACGTCTGTGTGACATCGAGCTTGTTTGAACAAAAAAGCCTTTTATTCGTGATGTCCTGGAAAAGAACTACTCCACCCACAATCCTACACTGAACCAGCGACATCTCTAATTGGTGGAGGTCACGGTTACCATGGAAGTGTTTGAACCTGCAAACTAGAGATGCACCGATTGGCCGGTCAGGGATCAGGCTGTCCATCCTTTCATGTGACCGATTATTAGCCAGTCAGTTTAATGCATGCACAGCGCGTACACACACACACACACACGCACGCACGCACGCACGCACACACACACACACACACACACACACACCTTATCTTGTTTGGAGGTGGCACAGCCTGCCAGGCTGCCTCCTTAAACAGCTGCAGAGCAGTGAAAGAGGCAAAACATCACTATGGCTGTAGACGAAAACAACAGTTGCAAGAGTCTGACTCCAGGGACTGTGGCAGGAATTACGTGCTGTCACAGACTACAAAGCACCACACACAGCCCTGGTGAATATGCTGCTCTTGCTGATGAACTGAACAACTGCTTTGCACTCTTTGAGTCGAGAAGCTGACAGCCCGCTGCACTCAGAGCCAGGGGGAAGGTGACACTCTCTGTGACAGAGTACGATGTGAGGAGGGTGTTCAAAAGTGTAAACTGTGACCTCAGCGCTCTGCTGTACTCGCTGTACACCCATGACTTCAAGGCCATGTCACGGTCCAATTTCATCATAAAGTTTGTTGACGACACCACTGTTGTGGGACTAATCTCCCACAATGAAAAAACAGCCTATAGGAGGGAGGTCTCCCACCTGGAGAACTGGCAGCAAGCGCCTCAAGCCAAGCACCTTGAGGCAGCTGTTTGTTGTGATTTGGCACTATACAAATAAAATTGAATTGACTTTAATTGGTGCTGGGAGAACCACCTTCTGCTTAATGTAAGTAAAATAAAGGAACTGATTGAGGACTTCAGCAGGAAGCAGCAGAGGGACTCACTCACAGGACCTGTCCCGGACTCATCACATCAACAACACTGTGATGAAGACTAGAAAGCATCTCTACCTCCTCAGGTGGCTGACAGACTTTAAGTTCCCTCTCAAGGTGCTCAGGAACTTTTACACCTGCACCACTGAGAGCATCTTGCACGGGAGCATCACCACCTAGACGGGAAACTGCACCAAGCAGGACTTCACGGCCCTTAAAAGGGTGGTGCATTCACATATTTGGACCAGAACCACTATCCACAACCCAGTAAATACCAACGACTAGAAATTTATATATTTACCTTAGATTTTTAAATATTTTTATCTTGTGTGCCGTGGCGTGTGAATCCCTTATTTTAATATTTGAAGTTGATCTTGGTGCCATCGAAAATGTCTTCTCACGAGCTTTCCAGTAGTTTAACTTTCATAACAATCCATTCAGTTTATTTATTTGTCACACACCCACAGATTAAAACATTTCCATACCTATGGTGCGTGAGGTTGTGTCGGGTGTCCGGCTCATATCCAGCAGTCTGCGCTGACGGTCGATCTCCTCCTCATACTGGAGGATGGTTTTTTGAACCTCTGAGAAGATTTCTTCACAAGCAGCAGTTAGTCTCTCCTTGATGAACTCTCTCAGATACTCAACTGAACACATCGCTGCTTCAACTAGGATCAATACTTAAGTTTGTGTCTCTCCTCTAAGTTCGGTCGGCGGCTCCGGCTTCATCACACAGCAGCCATGTTCGCGCACGCACCGCAAACACACTTTGCTCCTCCTCTTCCTCCCCTGCTCTGCTGTGGTTTGCGGTCCTGCGGTCACGTGACTTTTTTTACTCTAAAATTTTATTCATATCTCATAAAGACTGCACGCACAGGTACAGATATCAAATGTGCAACATCTTAAAGACACTTCTTTAAACCCGTTATTGATACAGTATTGATCACAAGTCCTCCATGCATTCTCCTGCTTAAAGAAGGAAGAGCAGGCACTTTTAGAAGGGCAAAAATAATGGCAATGTATTCCTAATATTCTTTCAGAAGTCCTTTCAAATCCATTCACCAGGATGGCCGAGTGGTTAAGGCTTAAGACCCATTGGCCAAAACTCCTCGTGGGTTCGAACCCCACTCCTGGTACAATGGTGAGGAGTTCCCCTGAGTACTGCTCACCTGTCCAGGGTGCATCACACCATGTGGCAGCTGAGATATGTTTTATTTGAAAAGTTAAACTTGAAAGTTAATCAGAGAGCTGAAACCTGGAATTTCAAGACCTCCACGATGTCTACAAAGTACTTCTTTTTTTTTTTTTAATGGGACTTGTTTCTCCAAATAAAGCTATAAAGTACTTTGTAAAGTTCTTTAAGGATGTTCTGTGGGACATCGGGTCTGATATTCCTTTGGATAAAAGCACTTGGCCGTGTGAAGATAAATCTCTCATCAACAAGCAATTAAACTTGCTCTTCATTTTTCCAGCAGCTGCTTCAAAGCTATGTTACAGTGTGTTCAACAGGGATGCCGTGTGTGTTCGTTGCATCACGTTCCTTCAGAGGGAAGAGAACTAATTTACAGAGATTCATTTTTAAAGCTGAAACCAAACTTATTTCTTCAGTACAGGGTACTTCTTGGTGACTTGATGTTTATCTTTGAAGAATAGAGTCTATATAGAAGAATAGAGTCTATATAGAAGAATAGAGTCTATATAGAATCAGAGAGCTTATTTGAGAAGTCTGCTAAATGTTGTTTTTAGATTTTGTGGTCCTGTTGACTGTTAGCATCTGTATTGTGTTACAGGTCACCTTTATGTCATCTTATCCAGGAAACTGGATAACTTCAAGGTTAACTCTGGGTTGTCTCTACTATGAAGGTAGTTCACTTCGTATACATAATTTATACTGCAAACTTTACTGTAGACCTGCTCCGGAGCAGATTTAGTTCCAGATTAGAGATCAACGGGTATGAAATCATCACCTACTGACCAATCAATTCTCTGTAAAAGGGGTCATCAAAGAAGATAATCTGCCTCCATGTCATAGTATCCCTGCATCCTTCTCCGTTACTCCAACCCTCTGCATGGCCTCCTTCATTACATCCATGAGCCTTCTCTGTGTTCTTCCTCTTTTCATCCTCTTCCTCTGATGTACTAATTTCTAATCTTGTCCATTCTGGTCTCTTCTAATAAAAATCTGAACATCTTAAACTTTGCCATCTCCAGCTCTGCCTCCTGTCTTTTTGCCAACTGTCTCCAAATCATACATCAGAGCAGGTCTCACTACTACCTTGCAAACCCTCCCTTTCATTCCTGCTGTTATACATCTGTCACAAATTACCCCTGATACTTGCCTCCACCCACTCCACCCTACCTCCACTCTCTTTTTCACCACT
Organism: Australoheros facetus; assembly: GCA_030220045.1. Taxonomy (NCBI): domain Eukaryota; kingdom Metazoa; phylum Chordata; class Actinopteri; order Cichliformes; family Cichlidae; genus Australoheros; species Australoheros facetus. The sequence continues at coordinate 7,256 of JASGAU010365025.1, forward strand.
CCTCCACTGTCTGCTACATAGGATGGTTCACCACTGGTTTTTAAACTCATTTCCCTTCACCATCTCGGCTCCCTGCATCTTCACTATGGTTTTCCTCTTCTCTGCAGAGCATACTCCACATCTCCAGGCTCTTTTCCATCTGATCCCTACTCTCACTACTAAACACAATGTCATCTGCAAACATCAGAATCCACAGAGACTCCTGCCTTACCTCATCTGTCTAGCTGTCCATCACCACCCCAAACAACCTCTTTTCTTCAACAACTCTTTTCCATTTCTTCACGGTATGGCTTGTCAGCTTTATCTGTCTGTAGTAACTACAGCTCTGCACATCACCCTTGTTGTTGAAATGTTTTTTAAGAATAATGTGGAATCATCAGCCAGCTGACTCATTAAAATTTCTCTGTCTGCAGAAGATACCTTTAAATGGGTTGTTTTTAAATGAGTAGAAAGTAGTTGTGTGTGAAGAGTGTGAAGTGGCTGGCATGAGAATTAGCACCTCTAAGTCTGAGGCCATGGTCCTCAGACAGATATGGGTGAAGTGTCCACACTGGTTGAGGGACGAGTTGCTGCCCCAGGTGGAGGCATTTAAGTAGCCCTGGGTCGAGTTCACGAGTGAGGAGTGGGAGATTGACAGACAGACTGGACTTGGGGCTGCAGTGATACAGATGCTGCACCTGGTAAAGAGAGAGCTGAGCTTAAAAGTATATCTGTCAATTTACCTTTCGATCCCTACCTTCTCCTATGGTCACAAGCTGCTAGTGACTGAAAGAATGAGGTTGAGGCTAGAAGTATGTCTGTGTAGGTTCTCAGTCATCCAGGTCATGGTAGTCTCTGGAGCTTGAAAAAAGGTGACTGGACTTCCTTTGGTTTCTTGAAGATGTTTCACCTCTCATCCGAAAGGCTTCTTCTTGGGCACCCTTGTCATATTATTGATTTAAATACCTTTAGCACTAATTATTGGAACACAAAATTTGTTTTGTAAGCTCACTGACCCTTGACCTACAAACACAGATGAGTCCAATTATGGGAAAGAGTTTCTCCTCTTTGCATCCTCTCTGTAGAGTGGCAACATGGGAGCCTCAAAACAACTCTCAAATAAGCTGAAAACAAAGATTGTTCAACATCATGGTTTAGGAGAAGGATCCAAAAAGCTCTCTCAGAGATTTCAGCTGTCAGTTTCCACTGTGAGGAACATAGTGAGGAAATGGAAGACCACAGAAACAGTTCTAGTTAAGGCCCGAAGTGGCAGGCCAAGAAAAACCTCAGATAGGCAGAGGAGAAGGATGGTGAGAACAGTCATAGTCAACCCACAGAGCAGCTCCAAAGACCTTCAACATCATCTTGCTGCAGATGGTGTCACTGTGCATCGTTCAACTATTCAGCCCGCTTTGCACAAGGAGAGGCTGTATGGGAGAGTAATGCAGAAGAAGCCTTTTCTGTGCACATGCCACAAACAGAGTCACTTGAGGTACGCTAAAGCACATTTGGACAAGCCAGCTTCATTTTGGAATAAGGTGATGTGGACAGATGAAATTAAAATTGAGTTATTTGGACATAAAAAGGGGTGGTATGCATGGTGGAAAAAGAACACAGTATTCCAAAACAAAAACTTGCTACCCACAGTAAAATTTGGTGGTGGTTCCATCATGCTGTGGGGCTGTGTGGCCAGTGCAGGTACTGGGAACCTTGTTAAAGTTGAATCCGAAAGATTCTGAATTTCGTGTCATTTTTACACAACGCATCGGGTGTGAAACGGCCTTAAGTCTCCAGAAAAAACAGCCATTAAGTAGTTCTCATAAAAGCTGATTCTCCACATGATCCCTCGCCATTTTCTCCCTCAGGTTACTCACAAACATGAGCTCTGGGTCACCTGCGCAGAAGGGAACAGAAGTTCAGTAGAATGAACCACACGCACACACACACACACACACACACACACACACACACACACAGACAGATATAAATGTGAGCATGTGTATGTGCTTTATCTGTATATTTAGGATAATTGTCTTCCTGCATTGATTAATTCGTCCATTATTATGCTCTTCAATGCCAAGCGCCAACACAATGCAGAGCAGCTACTTAAACTCTGCTCCCAGAGTGGTGGATTATAGTTTTAACCTCTGCACTGCATATGATTTGGATACTGTGGCTCCTCTGAAAAGGAAAGCCTCAAATCAGAAGTGCCTGACTTCGTGGTATAGCTCACAAACACATAGCTTAAAGCAGATAACCCGTAAGCTGGAGAGCGAATGGTGTCTCAATAACTTAGAAGATGCTCATTTAACCTGGAAAAAGAGTTGGTTGCCCTATAATAAAAAGTCCCTCCGTAAAGCTAGGGCATCTTACTATTTATTACTAATGGAAAAATTAAGAACAACCCTGGGTTTCTTCTCAACACTGTAGCCAGGCTGACTAAGAGTCAGAGCTCTGTTGAGTCATGTATTCTTTTAACTTTAACTAGTACTGACTTCATGAATGTCTTCACAAAAAAACTGTAACCATTCGGAAAAAAAAAATCTTCAGAACCATCTCAAAGACTTATCTTCATGTTTGGCTGTTTACAGCACTGCTTGTATTTGTTTAGGCTCTCACTCCAATTGATCTTTCTAAGCTAAATTCAATTACTACAATTCAGTTACTTCCTCCAAACAATCAACATGTGTATTAGACCCCATTCCTACTAGACTGCTCAAAGAAGTCCTTCCATTAATTGGTGGTTCACTCTTAAATATGATCAATCTGTCTTTATTAGTTGACTATGTACCACAGGCTTCTGAGATAGCAGTAATTAAACAATTACTTAAAAAGCCATCACTTGACCCAGCTGTCTTAACTAATTTTAGGCCAATCTCCAACATCCCGTTTCTATTGAAATTCTTGAAAGAGTAGTTGTAAAACAGCTAACTGATCATCTGCAGAGTTGAAGAGTTTGTCAGGTTTCGGAGTTCATCACAGTACAGAAATGGCATTAGAGAAGGTTGCGAATAATCTTCTGTTGGAAATGCTTTGTAATTGTTATCATTATTTTGCACATTGAGCAGCCAATTAAGGTAAAAGTAGTTGTTATAATGCTTTATCATGCTTCCAGTAGAAACTTTTAGTCATGTGTTATGTCAGGTTGTTTGTCTGAAAGAATGCAACTCTCTCCTGTGTCCTGACCTCGATGGAAGGAACACAGTATTGTGGGAGATAGCAACAGGCCCGAAAAGATAATCATTTAGAGCATTTTTGTTTCCTTTCTGTCTTGCTTTTGCTTTTTATAGAAGTGATTAGTGTGTGGCAATAAGTCATAGCAAAGGAATGTACTTTAACCTTGAACATTGTGTTTGCTGCTAAGAAGTGAAGTCAGAAATGCAGTGTTATCACATTCCAGAGCCAAGAGAAGCTGCATCTTATCTCAAAGTATGCTGTTTGAAATACACCTATGAAAAGACGGCTCAAGGGAGTGCCCCAACCAGCCTTTTGCATGATGTCTCACTGAAATGTAAGAGCTCCCTTGCAAGTAATAAATCCTTCATAATGCTTTGTGTTTCTTGGACTTTCATAATTTTCCTAACAGCTTCTTATTGGCTCTGAGAGTGGACTCTGTGATTGTCCAGTTCAACTTCGGTGCAGCTTTTGATACTGTTCACCATAGCATTTTATTACAGAGATTAGAGCATGCCATGGGTATCAAAGGTACTGCACTGCAGTGGTTTAAATCATATTTATTTAATAGACTCCATCATGTTCATGTAAATGGGGAGTCACACACTGGCGTTTCACAGAGTTCTGTGCTAGGACCAATTTTATTTACACTATACATGCTTAGGCAGTATTATTAGAAAGCATTGCATACATTTTCATTGTTATGCAGATGATACCCAGCTTTATCTATCCATGAAGCCTGATGACACAAATAGTTAAACTGCAGGAATGTCTTCAAGACATTAAGGCCTGGATGACCTCTAGTTTCTTGCTTCTAAATTCAGATAAAATTGAAGTTCTTGTACTCGGCCCCACAAATCTTAGAAACATGGTGCCAAACCAGATACTTACTCTGGATGGCATTACCTTGGCCTCCAGTAATACTGTGAGAATTCAATTCAATTCAATTCAATTCAATTCAATTCAATTCAATTCAATTCAATTCAATTCAATTCAATTCAATTCAATTCAATTCAATTCAATTCAATTCAATTCAATTCAATTCAATTCAATTCAATTCAATTCAATTCAATTCAATTCAATGGCTGTTTTTAACTTCAGTGAGCTGAGGAGCAAGTAAAAAGGGTTAAACAGAATTCCTTTCAAAGCTCTCCTCTTCCTGGAAGAAGCACAGCCTGATAAAGCTCTCTTTCTTCCTACTCTCAAACACAGCACGTGCTCTCTGTCCATGTTTCCTCATTCTTTCCCCATCAGATCTGCAGTTTGAAGATGGGTGTAACCAACATATGGTGATGTATGAGAGCTGACAGACTCCATTCACTGCAGAAACACATGCTGAGATCAGAGCTCAGACTAGTTTCAGTTATAAGGAAATACACACAGTCACAGACACTGAGAGGAGAAATGTCGCAGGAAGGAGTTCAGCGGCACCGAGAAATCTTCTCTTGTTCCATCTGTTTGGACTTACTGAATGATCCAGTGGCTATTCCCTGTGGACACAGCTACTGCATGAACTGTATTAAAAGTTTCTGGGATGAAGAGGACAGGAAGGGAGTCCACAGCTGCCCTCAGTGCAGGAAGACTTTCACACCGAGGCCTGTCCTGGAGAAAAACAGCATGTTAGCAGAGTTGGTGGAGAAGCTGAAGAAGACTGGACTCCACGCTGCTCCAGCCAATCATGGCTATGCTGATGTCTGCACTGGGAGGAATTTGAAGGCCATTAACTCTTGCTTATCTTGTCCAGCATCTTTCTGTGAGAAACATCTCCAACCTCATCATGATTCAGCTCAATTAAAGAAAGACAAACTGGTGGCCCCCTCCAAGAAGTTCCAGAAGAATGTCTGCTCTTGTCATGATGCAGTGATAAATTTTTTCTGTCGTACTGATCAGCAGAGTATCTGTTATCTCTGCACAATGGATGAACATAAAGGCCATGAAACAGTCCCAGCTGCAGCAGAAAGGACTGAGAA
>JASGAU010365034.1:0-11664 GCA_030220045.1 Australoheros facetus
ATATATTCAGAAAATGCATTCTCTCTTTTCTTCTCCATACGTACCGTTTACCTGAAAGCGATCATGTCCTGTTCAGACATGACTCGTTAATACCATTTGACTACAAACGGAAACCAGTGAACTTCCAGCGCCTACAGATGAAGTATATTCATATGGTCATTGTGCTACATGTGCTGCAGGTGGTGCTGACAGGATAAGAAACAATGGGCTTGGAACTTCTCTGCTTAACAAAGTATAAGATGGTGCTGTTTCTGAAAACAGAACACTGTTTGTCAATTCCTGTTTTATTTTGGTAGTTTCCGGTCTTGTGTACATTGTATTTGGTTTTGCTTTCCCTGTCGGTTCCAGCTGTGTTCCCAGGTGTTTCCCATCTCCCTAATTACTGTCTGTGTTTCCCCTTACCTTTTGCCGAGTCATCCCCTCTATGCTGTGTGCTCCCTAGTTCCTAGATGTTTGTTTTCCTGATTCTATTACCTGTTGGATGATTTAAACTTTGTTTAGCAATAAAGGCTTCTTTATGTCCTGAATTCTGTGTGGGTCTGCAACTTACATGTCACACAGCAAACCTCGACAATATCAGAAAATATCAATGAATATCATTATATCCATTGCTCAGACACAATAATCAATTACAAGATGCCAGGTTTATTTCACTTTTTTCCCAGTGAAATCACACTATGCCCAAATTACCTTATTTCCTTTGACTCAAGTTATAAGATCTAAAAACTTCAGACATATTAATGGAAGCAGGAAAAGGAGGACAAGGGAAGAATGAAGCTCTGACCACTGAAATGGACACAGACAAATTGGGCTTCGTAACCATGGTGCGTTTCCATCCACAGCCTCCTGTTCCCCAAGCCACGGGGTCTCAGCGTGTAGCAACAGGATAGGCACGCCATTACATCTCTTAATTAATGAGGGGTGAGCGCCCGATCGGTTTCTGGCCATTCCCAGGTGGTGATGGGAAATTAGGCTCCTTGCTCTGGGGAGAACCATCTGCTACTACAGTGACACAAAACAAGCCAGTGGTAAGGGGTACAAAACATTCTGGGTAATGGAGTCTAGGGGGAATACCTCTGGTGATTGAAGACCCACACTTGAATACGTTCCTCCGTGCTTTCTTCTTCCTTTGTTTTCTGACTCTACAACTAAATCCTGACTTTACAAGTGCAAACGCCAACTCACACATAATAAGAAAAGAAAAACCCTGTTTTTGTTTTTAAAACCCAAAGTTACATAAGCTTTTTCTCAATGTCTGGATGTCTTAAAACGGCGACAGTGACAAACTCTCCCACTATACAGTATTCCTGAAATTTACAGCTGCAACTAATGTCCTCATGTCAAGATGTAGCAACTTTGCTCACTCTTGCGTAGGCAGGAACACTTCCCCCCAATGACGAAACATTTTATAATGATCATAAGAAAAATTTTAAAGCTATGAGGGGCGCTTTATCGCTCAGTCACTGCATGGTTGCGGCACCCACCAGCTCCGCTTTTCTTGTGGTGAGGATGTTTAATTAGACATCTGAGGCCATCTCACCCTTATTGCTCTTTTTCTTCTGTAATGAAGGCTGATTCATTTTATTTTATAGTAAGACAATAAAAAAAATGCTCAAGATATGGGTGTAAATTTGACATTTTTGTGAAGGAGTTTTCATAGAAAGCTGTTGGAGAATGGGGGATAGCCAGTGCTGCTGACGATTATGTTGTTACTCACCTGAAATTGCTTTAAAACTGTACCTGGCTACATTAGCTGCCGGTGACGAATGACATTTTATGTTTTAAATGTCATGAGATAACGCTAATGTTGCTGGATAGCACTTCAGGGCAGTTAATAATCACCATGTCGTGCATGAGTGTTTGCATGGTGCACAAGAGGAGATAAATGGCTAATTTTGGTGTTTATGTTTAGGTTACTGATCTGATTCAAGTGGATTGGGTATAAAGACAGAAATTCGTGCGTCATGAAATGAATTGCCAGCAGAAGTCTCAGGTCCTTGCCAAGTATCTCTTAAAACGTGTACAACGGTAACTTTCACACGATTGCACAATTAGAAAATATAACTGTACTTCCAGGAAAAAAAAAAAAGTATTTGATTCTGCTATGCTGTCTAGTTGAACCTGTTTCGCGTCATCATATGGCTCTTTCCGCCCAGCGTGGCAGACAAGTAGAGGCACAGCGAGGTGGAGACAGGTTGCATCACAATCCCTCTTTACCAAGTCCTGTTTCACTGCCAATAACCGACTTACTGCAGGCGTGCAGACTGACAAGCAAACAGGTGTCTGGACACACACACAGTCGGAGTCATTCGCTTGTTGGTATTGCTGCACCTGTGGGAGTATTTGGACACTACAGCAATAACTGCTACATGCATATTTTAGCTCTTTTCTGAACCTATTTTAATTCTAATGAAACTGAAACTCTAATAAAAGCTTTAAAACTAATATTTTATCTTATACTTAAGATTCTTAGTTCCATAAGTAATATCTAATCAGCTAATCCAATGGGGCATTTATGGTTCTGTGGTGCAGCTATGACATTTTTTTTTCTTTCAGACACTCAAAATTTAAATATATTTTCCAAACATGTTATGTGTAGTTATTTACTTATGTTATTACACTTATACTTACCTTTGTTACATTTTTCCCAGCTCTTCAGATCTACTGGTTGTTGTGTTTTAAACATGCATGTTGCCAGCAAGGAAGTTGCAGACTGCCCTCTAGTAGGCAAACTGTGGAACGTCACTCATAACGTGGTTGAAGGGTGTTTCGCCCATCAAATAATTACTTTTTAATTTTTATGTATCAGCCATTTAACACGTTGATACCAACATATTGTCAAATAGTTAATACAGGCTGATAAAACTGGCCCGCTAATGAATTGGTTGGGCTTTGGTAACCCTAGAACAGGGGTCGGCAACCTGCGGCTCTGGAGCCGCATGCGGCTCATCCAGGCTTAATGTGCGGCTCTTTGCGGCTCGATGAAGTAAATTATAAGTATCCAGTTGAAGTGCATTTTATTTTTCTCAGTTCGGTTTTTGTTGTAGTTTTAAATTGGAACATTAGTGTGATCTTGAAATATTAAAATAAAATCATTTTATTTATTTATTTTAGTTTCTCAATATATGTGTCACTCGCGGTAACCGCTACCGGCCACCGGCTTCCGCTAGTATTTGCAGCTTTTCCGTGTAAACCGGGTTTAAATGGCTCTTTCCGGATTACGGGTTGCCGACCCCTGCCCTAGAACGTTTTACACCTGGAAGAAGAGCATTATTGAAGGTGAAACAGTTTGAAGTTAGCAGTTATATACATCTAAAAAATGATTCCATTTTCTGGCTTAAATAAAAAAAACCAAGAACAAAAAAAAAAAAAATTTAAACTATGCTACAAGCAAGGTTTTGGAGGGTTAGTAAAATTAGGCTACAGAGGTACAATTGGCTAACATAAACACAGCAGCACACGGAATCTCTTTGGAAACTAGCAGGATGAATTGTACTTCATAAAAATCCACACTGTGGGTCAGTCAGTGAAGTACAGTATCTGAAAGTGCCCGGCAGCAACAGGTGAACTCATATAACATGAAGCAAAAATACAACCTACAGAGTCTAAAATGACCCCTTCACAACATGAGATTAGTAATTATGCTGTTGCACAGCTTGAATTACTTGAAAAAAGCGATCCTGCAGGATAAGCTTCATATCAAAACCTCAGTTTTCCTGATATTAATTAATTTCTAAAGCTATAAAATATCAGTCTCCAGCCACAGTGAACCCAAATACTGTAATACATACCAGCGGTATTTAAAAGATTAGCTTAAGGGCTCGGATCACTATAGTGTGAGTAAAAAGCTGTAGAAAGACAGAGTGACAACTGAATAGTATACTTAAGCTTGTGCTAATTCAAAGAAATGAGACACAAATCACTTGAGACAACAGTAGAAGCTTGATTAAAAAAATGTTTATATGTGACCTCTTTACATGGTAAAAAACAATGAAAGAAAAATAATGCAGTAATGACACATGCAAGTCCTTTCCACCATTGCATGATATTTTAAAGCAAATGATAGAGAAATATGTGGGGGATCCATTTAAAGCAGGATGCAGTCCTGCATATGCAAACATCAAACCCATGTTTCAGCTGACATTTATACTGCTAATGGGGAAATTTAATGGCCCTGCACACTCACATGCTTCTTTATAGTTCAGTTGCAAGGAGGCAGAGCACTGCGCGATGTTATCAAATGCTGTGTAAAAATAGGAATGACAGTTGGCTTGCCCAAACAAGTGCAGCAAACTTACCAGGTAAAAACCATTTCATACGTTCCCACACAGTAATGAAAACAAATGCAATCAGGCAGCTTAGGCAAAAACACCTGTTTGAATAGACAGTGTTACAATTGCATTGTTAAATTTAAAAGCTAAAAGTGGCCCTTACAAAGATAGAAATAGAGCATATACAGGCTATGGGTGTCAGTGAACAATGTGTAAAGTCTGTGGTCTGTTTTTTGCGAGCTGCAAAAACAGATTTTCACAAAGCATTTACATAACATCATAATTATTCCATAAATTGTTAATGGCACCACGGAAGAAACTCTCCTAATGTATTAAACAGCTCTGAACTCAGAGCGCGGCCATCCTTAAGTCCATGGATAGGTATTCATGCATATCCTGCACTGCCAGGTTTGTTCATCCAAGAACTCGTTCACCTATGCTAATGCACACCTACACGAGGTGGCTGCATGATACCATTCCTGCTTCTACACATTCCAAGCAGATAATCCTCGGGCTTCACTGCAGTGGATTTTTCCCACACTCTGAAAACAGGTACTGAATCTCATCAGTACCCATTATCCATCATAATGTCCCGGAGGCTGCCTGGTACTGTCATCAAAATACAGTTCGTTTTTGGCCTGTTCTCACCCATGAATGCATCATCAGGGGGCTGCTAGCATCTCTCTTTCTGACCTGTATTTGGCTCTATGAAAGACTGGTTTAAATGTATGAGTCAGGCTGAGTCAATGAGTATGCAAAAAATGCACTAGAAAATGTGAGAGACACACATTTGTTCTTCAGTCTCAGGGACAAAACCGATGCTTTGATTTTGCCTGCTTTGTCTGCGCGGCAGCAGTATAAAGCCCAAAGAAATTCTTTTCACTGCTGAGACACACTGTTTGAGAAATATTTGCTGTGCAATAGCTGGTATTTTTCCAGGCTAGATGACTCAAATAGACGGTAAAACTATTGTGAGGTCATTTTCAGTGACTCAACCAACAGATTAATCTGATAATTGTATGTTGAGTCCCTGTGCACTGATTTATATCTACTTCTCAGCTCTTCTCTCCTTTGTATGTTTCTTGTTTGTTTGGGGGATTGATGCATATCAGTGGCATTGTAGCTAATCACTTTGCAAACCGTGCTGCAGTGTTATGGAAATTTGATGGCATTTTTTTTTTTTTTTTATCTAGTACTGCTACAGACATCATTATAACTTCACATCAAGTGTTAGCTGCATGGAAATGCCTATTTAAAACCACATAAGTGGATTTTATTGATCATTTTTGGTGGAGGCAGCACATCACAGACATATTACCACCTTATAAAGTTGATGGGGCGAATTAGTGCACAGCTGCCTGTTTACACTTCCAGGTGACACTGAAATGCATTTTCATTCATTTTGAGTCATCTTTGTCATTATTTGCATCCTTTTAGATCCACCAGTCCCTGAGCACAATGTGCTTGATTTGCTCCACTAGTTCACCTTCTAGTTATTCATTTCTCTGTTGTTTGCTTGTGGGCAGCTAGTGTGAAGTTGGGCTATCTAGGCTTTTTATTCATTAGCTTTGCTTTGCTTTTTGCTGCTGCTGCAAATGAAGTTGATTTTTTGAATATGCAGAACTCAAGAGAGATCCTTATTGGTGACCTCATGTACTTGAATATCTGTTAAATAAAACCAGGTGTCTGCTGCAGTCCTGGAGGTGTTGGTTTGTCCCTGACAAAACTGCACCACTGAACTAACATTTGATGGTATATTTCAGTTATTTAGTAACTGAAATATATATAATACTAATACTACTACAAAGACACTACCTAAACTAGTGTGTTTTTAGATGGCCTTAATAGTGGTCAAGTAAGCTTAATGAGTCCCTGAAGTGATTTGCACTGACGTGTGCAACATTAAAAACAGTGTATGGAAATATAACTAAACAAAACCACACAGCCAAAACAAGCTAATTAAATGTAGCCGGATCACAACTTCATAGTTCTCTAAAGACAGAATTTCATGTTTCAAAGCTATAAATGTAAATGTTATTCATTAAATAGTTAGCCCCTAGAGTTTTAGCCATTCCACCTTATTTCCAGTAAGTTATTGGCAGCTTTCACACTTTAAAGTTACTCTGGCTCACTTCCTTTTTGGAGTTTTTTATTTTTTTTTACTGTTGACAGTTCAGTTGTCTTTTTTTCCTTTCTGTTCCCCTCTCTCCCTCTCTGCTGGAAGTTGAGGGCTGTGAAATTGGTCAGGAAACATCAATCACACCTTCATTTCCCAGACTATCCACACCCCACGACTCCCTCCGTACCCCCTGCTCCTGCCTGTGGTCGGCTTGCTTATAGGGCTTTTTCACCTTAGCTGTTCTTGCGCTGCTATCCTTCTGAGTGTCCTCTCCATTGTATAAATCCCTCTTTCCTAGTGGGGCTAAGGAGAGTGAAGCTGATAGAGTGCTCAGTTATAAGCTGTTCTCAGGAAGGACTGGGCTCATCCATGTTTTAGTATAACACTGTGGTGGTATTTATTGATACATTAATGCCATAATTTTCTAATTATTTTACAAACTAGTCAGCAACTTAGTTATGAATATTTATAAATAAAAAATAAAGCTACTAAAAATAAATTAACATTTATTAAAGTAATCAAAAAATGTAAAATAATATAAAATATTTTAGAAATATTTTAAAAATTAAATAAACTGATATTTTGTCATAATTATATAAAAATGAAATTAAATAAATATATTTTCATAAATTGAAAAAGCAATTATAAAAATCATGTCGGTTATACACTAATCTTTTTAATTATAAAATAATAGTTTCATAATTATAATTTTCTAATTATAATTATAAAAAACAAAATAAAACTATTTAATAGATCTTAAAATTAAAGTATTAGAGAATAAAGGAGTTTGCCATTTTCCCACTTTCTGCAGGAGCTGTTGTACATTTCCTCTCACATTTTCATCAGCGCTAAAACGAGAGTGAGCGAACCAGTCCAGAATAATTTTAGTGTTTATTTAAAGCGAGCTGTCAGATAGGTGACACAAGAGAAGGATAATGAGATCTGACAGCGTAAATTATATACAGAGGAGAGTTTACTGTGTGATATATGTGATAGATGGAGGAAAATGATGCCCAGTTTCCCCCCTGTGTCCTTTCACGTCACTTTTCAATGTGAAAAACCTTTAAATTTGTCATCATTTTATTTGTAACAATCTGTCTGAGGGACCAGATGTACCAGAGGACCAATTTTTGCCTTCGCAACCAGACTGCCCCAAGTGTCAGTGCTCTTTGTTGCTGTTATTGTATGTGTGCATCTATGCATGAGCCTTTATGCCATGCAAATACTGCTCTGTCAGACATTTTGCCGCTGACACCATTAATAACTGACTTGTACACACACCAATACACAAACGGGCTGATGTGCATTCAACGAGTCCACCAGGGGAAATGAACAAGTGTTCCTCCTTGGAGAAAACGACAAAAGACTGTCAGACGGTTGCGCAGAAATCAGCTTTGATCACCTTATGAAAACCAAATGTGAAGATTCAAGCAAGCGCATGAAATGTTCTGCTGTTTTTTTTTCTCCCCCCCCTTTCTTTTTGTCTGTGGAGACATCTGTAGAGCAGGATTAATTGAAAAGGCACTTCTGTCACACTCAAACTCAAATCGCTTGCATCCTCTGCAAACAAGATGACAAATAAAAAAAAATAAAAAAAGAAAGAAAGAAAAATCTGTGGCTTTCCCCGCAAGGTTTCACATGAATAAACACTTGTTTTGAAAACAGAAAGTAAATGTATGGGTTGGTGTGAACGCTTGACATTTTGTGTTGGATTAATCTCGGCATTTAACTTTTGCTTGAGACAGTAGAAAGGTCTGAGTGATGTGCAAGATGTCTGTTTTATGGGTTTTATTTACAACTTGTGACTGTGCAGGTGAAGGTGTGTTTTTTGTAGGGGTGTGGGGAAAAAAAAGAATCAAAACTGTTACAGTATAGCATCGTGATATTTTGCGTGGCAATATTGTAATGATACTGGGATAACAATTATCAATATTTTATGAAATAAATACTCGGGGAATACTACGAACCCAGAGGACTCATCTCATGCACCACCACCCTGAGATAATATTAGCCAAGCAAACTTCCATTAAATCAGCTCAATCAAAAATAAAAAAACATCCAACACTGAACACATTTAAGCAGGTATTATACTTACAGTGTTTGGCCCAGTTTCATTATATCTGCACACCAGTGGCATGCCCTAAAAGCAACTGATTAGTTAAAAGCAACGTAATTAAACATGAATTTTAGCCATTTAAATTACAAAAACTCTAAATACCGTCTTCTCAACTGAAAGAAGAACAAAAGTGGAGGATGGAACTACCCCCCCCCCTCTTTTTTTTATATCCATTGTGACTCTTGAACACATGTTAATCATGTGTGTGCTGTGGCTGTGGGAATAGTTGTTTACTGAGCTGATTAAGAGCCAGATAGCTGCAGAGGGAATTTCTGAATATCACTGAGCTCATCTGCTAGCTGCAAAAAGTTGTATAACTTAATATACAGATAACTTTCTCAGTGTAACTTTGCAGTATTGGATTTATGCTCTCCCTGTGGTTCAACTCTGTTATGTAACAGATACATGAGATTTAAATGCAGGCTTCTGGCGTTATTTGTAAGGATGCACCAGTCCAGCTTTTTTTTTTGCTCCTGAATAACAATTTAAAAAAAAGAAGAAAAGAACATAAACTCTTGGTGTTATTAAACTGTTAGAGTACTGTTGTTGAATAAATACTTTTTGTCTTCTTTAAATTGGAACAACACCAATTATGCAAACACGGCAGTAGTCGCTGCCAGCGTAATGCAACTGCAGCTCAGATGGAACTGGAATTTGATTGCGGGTAATGTAGATGCCACGTTTTAACAAATAAGGTGTTGGGTTTTTCTTACAGTCCTAAGGAAACTTGATTTAACTTATTTTAGATGCTTTTCAAGCAATAATTAGCTTTACTCAAAAAGAGAAACACATTCTGTCAATGGAAATGTGACATTTATGCACCAACAGGATAACAAGGCATAAAGCTGGAGAAAAGGGGGTGGGGGTGTTATGTATCACTGATGATGCATTAGACTCCTGGGGTTTAACAGTAGAGTTTTTACCAATAACCCCCGTGACTGTACTTACATAAGGTCTCTCTGGAGGAGGGAAAGTTTATTTCTTGGTAAGTTGTGTTTTAGATCATTTTCAGAGCCCTGATTTGAAAATCTTAAACCCCCCCCCCCCAACATAATTAGGCTCATCGGTGTGGAACACTGCTACTGTACAGTACCTAATACACAGACTGACAGCAGGGCTCAAAAAGTGCAATAACCTCTCTGTCGAGTGAGCTAATTTGTTATCGCGTGTGAAGATCTTCAGCTGTTAGCCAGCATTCATGAGTCAGCTTGTGGAGAAGAATAATTGGAATCGGACTAATGCGATGAGGAATTACTATTCTGAGGTCTAGTTAGACATTATGTGGGACAGAATGAACACGAGCAGTATCCAAGTGTTGGTGTAGGGAGTGTACAAACCAGCCACTTATAATTGGAATAATTCTGAGAAGTTTTACCAAAAGGCAAACAGGCAAATCGTTATTCTTTTAGGTTCATGTACAGCATCGGTGTACTGGCTCTCACTAACCTTTTTTTTTTTTAAGACTATGTTAAAATTTAATGTGAGAGCAGGCCTGCATTGATGTTGCAAGCACATCTCTTCTTAAAAAACCTCTTTAATCATCTCCAAACCAAACCGTAATATTCTAAAGTCTTTTGAGACACGTTCGAGGCAAGTTGTAAAAGAAAAAATCAAGTTAGTTGATGTTCAATGTCACACTGTCATGTACTCTTTTAAAAGGGGGGGAATATCAATAAGTGGTAATGGACCGTGCTTACCTCATAACAAGGAGTTCTTATAGTTAAAGGTAACACTCGTCTCATTCCACGTTATTTAGCATTCCCTTAAAACACATTTGTACCTTAGAAAGTCAAGATGGTGAAGAGGTAAGCAAAGAGTTGCCGATTAACACAAGAACTATTTAGAGTGTGCGCTTGATGTAATTCTACTTCGTCCTTTTAACTTTTGTTTTTGGTTTCCACTGACTGCAGGGAGCATCTGGCTCTTTAGAAGCTGAATGTTTCACCATGTTCACCAGCTGATTTTGCTGTTTGGTGCTGCAAAGCTAACATGCAGATGAAGGTTTAGTTTTTGGTTGAACAGCAGTCAGAAAACCGTGCCACTCGGTGCAGGAATCAATGAGAGGAAGTTGAGCCCTGTGATAATTGTGTGGATTTGTTCACATGTTTACAAGTAGTGTGAGTAAATCCCATGAACATCTCATGACAAATAACAGTGACTATTAAAAACAATACATCAATTTGTTTGTCAAAAGGTTTTTTTAAAAAATTTATATATAGATTAAATTTTTCAAGGCTTAAAAAGTCTAGTAAGTCATTTAAAAAAAAACTTCTGTAGTGTTTGTTTTTTTAGGGTTAGGGTTAGGGGTTAAGATGATAAGAATTGTGGTACAGCTCAGTTCAGGTAGTACAGGAGGTACTTCTTCAGTAATGGGGAAGCATGTAAACAGAACATAATTTTTTATTTTAATTAAAGAGTTGAATAAACCTTAACAGGATTGAGCAGGAAAAAATGAAAGTAATGGATTATGAATGTAGACAGGCAATAGGAATGCATAAATGTGACGGCACACAGGAAAAGCTGGCCAGGCTGAGAATCCCAGCTGAGCACAAAAACAGCTAAGAAATGATGCAATTAAGAACAACTGGACTTTGCAATATTTCAAATGTTTATCTTAACTTTACTGTCTGCAAATATCTCTCAAAACTGTCTCTGAAAAATGTAGTTTATTGAGCAGTTCCTGATGCTTAAACTGCAAATGTACAATGCACCGTTGCGCTCCAAATTTCTCATCCTGCAAACCTCTCAACTACGATGGGAAAACCCCTGCTTGGTGTGGCATGGCCAGTCAGCCAGTGAAATTTACCCCTTTGGTCATCGTGGTGACACTTCTGTTTTTAACGTATGGTGAGAACTCTGTGAATTGACTAATCGATGGCTTCTTGTAAATGTATTGGAGTTTTTAAGTCGAAAGTTTAATCATTTACCAACTTGCTACAAGTGAGTGAGAATCTACACTTAGCACAAAAAGTTTGGTCAGTTATCTCTTTGTAACAATGTTTCTTGGCAATAAATCTTATACCGTTGGAAACAGTGTTAATTTTTACAGCAAATTTTGATTTAGTTTTAGTCATAATTTAGTCATCTGAATAGTTTTAGTTTTAGTCTAGTTTTAGTCGACGAAATTATCTTAAGAATATAGTCGACTAAATCTACAG
>JASGAU010365039.1:0-16970 GCA_030220045.1 Australoheros facetus
CCAAAAGGTCATCCATCACCAGCCTAAATGATTACCGCCCTGTGGCCCTCACACCGGTAATCATGAAGTGCTTTGAGAGGCTGGTTCTCCAGCACATCAAAGACCACCCACCCCACCCCCCCACCCCACACACACACACACACATTTTCAACACCCATCAGTTTGCATATCGTGCAAACAGATCCACAGAGGACGCCACCGCTGTAGCTCTCCACTCTGTGTTGAGCCACTTGGAGCAGCAGCAGAGCTACGCTCGCGTGCTCTTTGTGGATTACAGCTCAGCGTTCAACACAGTCATCCCGGATATTCTCACCACCAAACTGCACACCCTGGGCCTCCCCCCTCTCACATGTTCCTGGATAAAGGACTTCTTGACCAACTGGCCCCAGACTGTGAGACTTGGCCCCCATCTCTCCTCCACCCGCACACTGAGCACTGGGTCCCCACAGGGCTGTGTGCTGAGCCCCCTCCTGTGCTGCCTCTACACCCATGACTGCAGTCCGGCCCACAATAACAACATCATCGTCAAATTTGCTGATGACACCACAGTGGTTGGACTCATCTCAAGAGGAGATGATGCAGCCTACAGAGAGGAGGTCCTGAAGTTGACAGCCTGGTGTTCAGAAAACAACCTGACACGGAACACCATGAAAACCAAAGAAATTATCATCGACTTCAGGAAACACAGGACTGATTTTTCATGCGCTTTATACAGTAATGATCGCCAAAGTTGCACAAATCGAATTTTTGCGTTAGTCTGATGGCTACTGCAGGTCCCGATTTTTCCTAACATTAATTCCTGTAAAAAAATAATCAGATTAGTCAGATTTTTGCCTTCCTCGGATGAAAAGTCTGATCCCTTTGTAATACATTTCCAATTAAATGTGATTGCATAAGTCGGATGAGTTTAGCGCTAAAGCCCTCCTCAGCTCCCGTCCACCCACTTTCATGCATCAGCTCATTCATGCACAACTACACACACTAACAATGTCTGGAGATTGTTTTAGTGTCTAAACAGACAAACAATGTCTGGACTGGCTGTACTGGGCATATCAGTTCAGTTCACAGGAGACAATCATGGAAAGCGCAGGAGTTTGTGTAAGCTACAAACTCGCACTTACGAGCAAAAATATGAGATTATGAAATCCAGAGATGAAGCAGAAGCCATTGCAGCGAAATTCGATATTAGATATTTATGCAACTTATACATAAGATGGATTTTTTACAAGCTGAATGAAATTCCATGGGACATTTCAATCCAACTTAGGCAATTTCTACTGTATTTGTGTGTCTTATTTTGAAGGCATGTTTAAACATTACCATGGCGACCAGAGAGCGGGCAGAGAGGATGTTATACATGTTATGGCGCGATGTTACGAGGATGCTGTTGATAGAGTTTCGTACGAGTGTGGTATGGCTTATGGCTTACGGTCGATCTCGTCTGATCTCGCACGCTACGCAGGGTCGGGCCTGGTTAGTACTTGTATGGGAGACCACCTGGGAATACCAGGTGCTGTAAGCCTGGGTGGCTGTAGCTCAGTAGGTAGAGCAGGTCACCTACTGATCGGAAGGTCAGCGGTTCGATTGCTGGCTACTCCAGGCTACATGCCAATGTATCCTTGGGCAAGATACTTAACCCCAAGTTGCTCTCCGACGCAACCGTCGGAGTGTGAATGTTAGCTAATTAAAAGCACTTAGCTTAGTTAATCATGGAAGTGCTTGTATGCATGGGTGAATGTAAAATGTGTTGTATAAGCTCTTTGAGTGCTCAGACTGACTAGAAAAGCGCTATGTAAGAACTAGTCCATTTACAGTGGGTTCACATTTTTTATTATTATAATTAGCAAATATCACACTTTTGATTATGGTTGTATCATTTATTTTGACGTTTTTATCCGCCACACCTTAAAGGCCGGTCTGTGGAAATATTGTCTAACACTAAACCGGTCCACAGCGAATAAAAGGTTGGGGACCACTGCTTTATGGGACTGTTGAGCAATAAAGCACTTTCCCTTTGGTATGTTTTAAATAAGATTTCAGTGGGCAAGCACTGCTTGCTTTCCTCAATAGAACATCCCTGCTGTAACCCACTGTTATAAACTATATATTCTACATATCTAATTATCATAGAATTACCAAAAAGGAATAGGTTAGTTTACTGCCAGTAAACTAACAAAGAAAAAAACTGGCATCATAAAAAGAGCTCAGGTGAAACATTAAAAAAAAAAAAATTATGGAAATATGATAGTACTGTAATTTCATTTAGTGATATGACCATAGTTTTTGCACTATTCTGCTATCATTCCATCTCTCCAGTGTAACAAAAGCATTTAAAATTAATATCCATCATTTAAACATTCAGCCAGCCACCGCCTGTCATAACTGCTTGTCCACTTTAGGGTCATGTGGGGCTGAAGCCTATGCCAGCAGTCTCAGTGACCACTGGCATGTTAACATTAAGTACCAAAAGACCCTCTTTACAGTGCTTTGTTTTGATTTGTTTTATTTTTTCCCTTGTGGGCTCCTGTAGCAGCATGAACATGTCTTTGTGGAAGGGTATATGAAACAATACATTTTCACCACTTTTACCTACCACCTTAACAAACTCTAATAGGTTTGTGCTGTTAGACTATATTTGTTCACCTCTCTGTCCACATGTCTTGAAACTTGTTCCTTGATAGGATGAGAGGAGGTGAGGTTGGTGGGGTGTGTAGATGGAGAGATGTTGTGTTGCAGCTCTATGCTGCTAATAGACCCACTTGGGCAGCAATCATACTCAGGTTTTGGAAGCACCGAGTGGACCTGAAGTGGCTATACTCAAGGTGGAATTAGTGTTGTGTTAAAAACTATATTCAATGTCATGAAAGTTTTTTACAGCAGTCTGAAGCAGATCAAATTTGCTGTATTCTGGTGAACCAAGAAGCCTTTTATTAGATAAATCTTATAGTTAAACAATCTATAAACAGCTGACAAATTATATTTAAACAGAATTAACACTTTGCCATAGCATGGTGTAGTGAAGCTATTGTCCATAGAGTGTGATGTGGATGTGGATGCGGATGAAGAAGAGCTCACATCAAAATGCATATTGTGCTGAAGGCTTTAGTCTGCACATTCACAACAAGTCCGTTGAGTGGATTTACTGAGTTCATTGTTGTTGCTTATTGAACAGAACAGTTTCAGAAAGACGTATCTCAGTACAGAGAAACAAATAAGAAAGACCTTTGAAAATGAGCAAGCAAAGGGAAGAGCTGCAGCAATATTGGGTAAATATGGTGCAATGGGAATTAATGTTGTGAGATATGAAATAAACAGTTTGTTATGTTGAAAAGGCTTCCTACCATAAAAGAAGTCATATTCTTATAATATACCATATATTGCCCCTTTATTGATTAATCAGCTTAAGTAAAACACAAACACAGGTCTGTATTTGTTCAAGTGAGCAGCAGACATTGATAAATCAACAATAAGGAGTAACACCCAGGTTCTGTTAGTGTGCACATAGCTGCTGATGCCTAATTGTATTTTAAAAGATTTAACTAATTACATTACCAAGGAACCAAAAGCCAATTTACATTTCCTGAAACCAAGTGGAGGGTTCCTAATTAGATCACTGCAAAGCAGGATTACAATGGAATGACTGTTTTTATGTATTTAAAGCAGTGGGTGATTATATGTAATACTTCACTGAAATCAGGCCTGGGTTTTTGCAAGTAGAAGGGAAAAAAAACTATTTCAAGCTTTCACTTTCTCACCTCTAAACTGTCAGAACAATTGTATTGAAAACAGTATAACTTATTCTTATTCATAGTGTTTGCAAGTGCTTTGCTCTAGCTGCTTAGAAAACTTCAGTTTAGCTATCCCATAAAAGTGGACTTTTTATGCTAAGTCCTAAAAAACAAAAGCTCAGGCTGCAGATTACTCTACATGCTCAGTTTTCAATAGTTTTTCCTACTCTTGGGCCTTTATGATGGCAAATAGGATTTCATAGGAACATCCTCAATATGCTATTTTCCAGTACACCGTAGCCCCATCCACCTGCTGGTCAAACCTTCTGTTTATGAGAGGCAGCCAGTTGAAAGAACGTTGACTTAAAGCAGTGGTTCTCAAATCCAGGCCTCGTGACCCAGTGTCCTGCAGGTTTTAGATGTGTCCCTGATCCAACACACCTGAATCAAATGGCTGAATTACCTCCTCAGTATGCAATCAAGTTCTCCAGAGTCCTGCTAATGACTTCTATATTTGATTCAGGTGTGTTGAAGAAGAGACACATCTAAAACCTGCAGGACAGGAGCTCTCGAGGCCTGGATTTGAGAACCACGGACTTAAAAGGAAAGTAAGATGCTTTGATTCATACATTGGATGAATTGTCTGCAACAGAGCACATCATCAGATAAATTATTTTATTTCATGCTTCAGCAATCTGTTAAAGTGATAGCACTTTGTTTTGTTTTTTTGAGAAATAGGTCCATTTTAAATTAATCTTCCTCATGGCTTCATTCAGATTTACTCACAGCATTTACAGAAGAACACTATGCATGGTATTCTTGAGGAATTATTGCACTTGCTCATGCTGTATACGGGCAGGTTCATCATGGGCTAGATGGAGGTAAGAAGATCTCAGAATTTCCTAAAGAGTCTTTAAAAATACAATTAATAGCAGAGGCTTTATATTTCAAGACCTTGAAATGTAATTAAAGTCTACAATATTTTAAACACTTGCCTGACTAGATGTAGGGTTTTTTGTCTATCCAGAACATAAAATGGTTCTCCACCCCCTCAAAGCCAAAGCCAGAATTCTTTCAATCTACAGTCCCCCACGTCATAGCTGTGCTTAGAAAAGGGGCACCAAAAGAAGGGCACGGATGGAGCTTCTCATCAGGACCACGTTCCTGTAATAGGACTGCACTTACTCCAACAGCCTTTCTGTGCAGAGTTTGTATGTTCTCCCCGTGTCTGTGTAGGTTTCTTCAGGGTACTTCCACCCACAGTCCAAAGACATGCATGTTAATTGGTGATTCTAAATTGGCCATGAGGTAAATTTAGTTCAGGGGTGGGCAAACTTTTTGGCTCTGGGGCCACATTGACTTTTTGAAATTTGACAGACCGGGCCAGCACTACTTTTAGTGGGAACAGTGTTGGTTTTGCCTGTGCACCAAAGTCTGGTGTTAGTTTTGTTGTAGCAATTCTCAGAATCATCAACATCAGTCATAATTATGGTATGATTTGATTTGGGCCATTCTGTTCAAATCTTTGGCAAGCCGGATTAAAAAGACCAACGGGCCAGGTGTGGCCCACGGGCCGTAGTTTGCCCACCCCTGATGTAGGTCTTTAAGTGTATAGAATAAATCAGTTGTGTGAATATACGGTTATTGGAGTCTAAAGCACTTTCAGTGCTTGGTTGGTAGGTAGGTAGGTAGGTAGATAGATAGATTTCACTTAAGGATTATTGGGAGGACTGTGTTTTTTAGTCTGTGTATATGTAGTGTTTACATTTACTGTAACTTTTTTTTAGATATACCGTTTATTTATTTTGGGTATGTGAGGGAATCACTGAAAATAGACGTGTGGCCAGTTAATTTTTAGTAGGAGTGTATGTATGTATTTATATTTTTATTTTCAGTTGTCATGGTCACCACTGGGTTTGTTGTTTGGGAGCTGTATTTCCTCCTGCTTCAGGAGATGGGCTGAGCAGGCCACACCTGTGATTCATTACGCTGTAATTACCTGCAGTATTTAAGGACTAGCGCTTTGCCAGTCTGCTGCTCCCCGTGGTAATCGGCTCACTAACTGTTTTATCGTGTTTCGCTCTCTTTCGCACTGACCTGTGTGTTTCACTGGTTGTGTCTTTTGTTAGTGATGGCCAGATGAAGCTTTGAAGCTTTCCATCCCATTGGGCTATTTCCCCTGCTGATAAAAACCTTTATTGTTATGTCAGCTATTTGTGATGGCCTCTTGGCTATCTTACAGTAATGTCAGCATGGGAATAATCACTGCCAAGAATAGAAACAGAAAAACTTTAACTTGATTTTGTGTGGTTCATTCATTCATTGATCTGTGTGTGATTTAAAGTGTAGGTGATGGTAATAGAGGTCTGTCAGTGTCAAAAACCTGTCAGTATGACTTCAGTCAGTGTTTAAGTAACTCCAATAGGACATGAGATGTTTATGTGAAAACTGCTACAGTGTTTTCAAAAGATGGGACTGTGATTGTGTTTATGAATACTGGGTGATGGTGACTTTATTCATTTTTATTAAGATAAAATATTTTCCCACTGTGTTTGGACTCTGTTTCTCTTTTTTGGAAAGAACTTTGAGAAAATCCTTTCACGTGGTCCTGAGGAGGCGGGGCTGCACACGTATCCCACAGCACACCTGTACAGGTTTTGATACATGCACCTCTGCACCTATAGATGAGGTGCTGCTGTTCTACCCCAGCTGCAAACACTTCACCATGGAACGAAAAGAAAAGACTTATAAATATTATAGTAGTAAAACATTTCATTACCTATAGGCATATTCTGTGTGATACCTTACTGGGAAAGATCAGCTCAAAGTGTTGCCGTATAGGGGAAACCCTTCACTTTTAGAAACTCCATAAAAAGCAGCTCCTCTGTGTCGCAGGCAAACTGGTGAAACTCCAACACGAACACATACATAAATCACACCAACACTCGAACCCCTACATGAAGCAGCGAGGCTTCAGACGTCCTCAGTGATGTCACTCACCCTTAATGAAGCAGGCCTCAATACGGACTTCATAAAAGACTTCCTTGATATCTCGACACCGACCGACTCCGAAGCCTCATCACAGCAGTCCCATCAGCTTCTGTTCGCCTGGCTCAGAGGATTAGCACTCACCTGCACAACTTACCTGATAACGCCGGTCAGTCCTCTTCTCCTCAACTCCTTCCTCTGCAGTTGGACTTCTGTACCCAGCCTCCCTGCCTTCCCTCCTGGAAACACTCTTCACAAATTAACAAACCAGTGACCCCTCCCAAGGACGAACTCACTCTCTTGCCCACGTAAGCAAACTTAGGTTCTAATTCAAATCTCCCGACTTCTCTTCTGTGGTTTCTCTTTCCTCAGACTAGTTAGACTAACATATCTCTCCTCTGCTATAGAGACCTCTCACTCCAAGTCATCTATTCCCTGTGTGAGTCTCTCCAGTGACTCATCTGCTGAAACTGTCTTCTGTAAATAATAAACTTTGAAATTAGCAACACTTCCTATGTCTTGCCTGCGTTGAGTCTTCCATTTTGTGTCAGCTTCACTGGCCGCTGACATCAGTGGATTAGAGAAAATCCAAAATAAATTCTTGTTTTTTATATATACATTATAGATGCTGTACAATCACTCCACCCTGGAAAAAGAACAGGGCAAAGTCATCATGACATCCATGCTTGTCATGAGTGTATGTAAACTGCTGACCACAACTGTAGTTCTGATGTTTGGAGCAATCTTGCAAGAAAATCTGAATGTAAACAAAGACAAGCCGTTATGGACGTCATTTACCAGTGCCTGGAAGACTGGACGTGACAGACTAAAGGGTTCTGGGCTTTTGAACCCTAAGTTTTAGTTTGTTGGGACTTTGAATTCTGCATTATTAAATATTCTCTATTTAATTATGGTTTTCTAGTTTTTGGTGTTTAGAGTTCTTATAGACCAGCTTTTTGTTACTTGTGTAACCGTCAGTCTCATATGGTTTGTAATTTTGTTTTTTTCTTGTCTATTATTTCTAATGTTTACTTCTAGTTATTTCCTGTTGGTTAGTATTCCATTTTTTTTTTTTATTCCTTTGTATTCTGTAGCTTAATTTAGTTTCAGGTTCATTGTCAGGGTGTTTGGTCTTTAGTCACAGTTACTTTGTAATATGGTTTCTGTTGCTTTAGAGTTATTCATACCAGCTTCATCACTTTAGTTTAGTCTCCCTAGAGTCAACTTGTATCTTGTTGTCAAGTCTTCATATGTGTGTCATGTTATTTCCTGTTTTATGTTGATAGCCACCTGTCTCTTGCGCCATGTTTTAATTTTACCTCCCCCTGTCTCATTATCAGGTACAACCTGGTGGCATCAGATCTTACAGGCAGCACAACATTCTCCACGGCTTCTCCAGACCCTTCCACCTGTCACGTGCTCTCATCTGTGAAAAGCACAGGGGACACCAGCGGTGGACCTGCCAATTCTGGTATTCTGTGGCAAATGCCAATCGAACTCCTTAGTGCAGGGCCATGAGCACCATAATGACACAATAAAACCCGACATCATATTGGGTTCTGTATGTTCTGTACATATACTGCTCCTGTTATCATATGCTCTTTTTTTTTTTTTATCATCGCTCAAGCACTTCTGGTTAGATGCAATCTGGATTTTGTTGCACTGTACTTGTGACAAGTGCACTGACAATAACAGTACTCTTCTGCAAATTTAAGCCTGATTATTTATATTACAGCAGTTTCCATGTTTTTAGGTGATTTTATACATGTAAATATGTTATTTAACATAAAACATCCCCCAAAATGCACAAGATTTCATGTAAAGTTAAACAATCTGTATTTTAATTATGGAAAATTTCTATATTTTTACAAGTTGGTAAAGTTTCCTTACTTTACAGTATTTCCTGCTGGGTGACAGCAAAGCTTCTGGCAGTGGCAGATATTGATGTGCCATCCTGGAGGAGCTGGACTACCTGTGCAGCCTCCGAAGGGTCCAGGTATCACCTCATGCTACCAGCAGTGACACTGACCCTAGCCAAATGCAAAACAAGTGGAAAAGCAGTCAGGAAAGAAGAGGAAGAAAAAATGTCAGTAGCCTCCACCTATAAAACTATTGCTGTTTTGGGGGTTGTCTCATTGTTGCCTCACTAGTGCACCTGTTGTTAGTTTCATTAACACCAAAGCAGCTGAAACTGATTAACCCCCTCTGCTACTGATCAGATCAATATCCTAGAAGTCTAATTGACTTAATGTTATACTTTGTGTTCCTTCATTGTGGAGGTGTTGTGCGGTGACTGGTCGGCTCGGCGCTTTGAGGAGTACAAAGAAGCAGTCGTTCTCAAGGTCCACAGACTGGTTTCATTCCGTGGTCATTAAACTCCCCATTGATGCTGATGCAGGACTTTGTCACCACACTTTACCTTCATTAACCTGCAGCTGCTCTCCACTCTTCCAGCTCTCCCTCAAAAAGGAAGCGGACCTGGCCTGAAATGATCCTGAACATCTTCTTTGCTTTTATAATTCATCTTAAAATAGATTTTTAGCATTCACACAGATACACACTGAATACAATCACACTAGCAAAGTCATCATGATTAATTTACATGTATTTTTATTTCTTTCAGTATTTGGATGAACAAAAGATTTTAGGCACTTGTGTTGACGATTCTGTTCTTTTTTCAGCTATTTCTGGGGTTTAGTGTTCATGTTCAACCACTCCTGAGGACCTTTGTGATCCAATGAAGATCAATCACTGACATTAAAAGCTGCACACAGTCAAAAGAGATAAGGTGGCTAATAAAGGGGCATTTTTCATTTTTGTAAGGATGTAAGAAATATTTTTTAATATCTACAACAATTAGCTTTGTGTAAGCACATCAACACAATTCACTTACTATAATGACTGTTTAAGAAACGGCATCATTTCAGAATGTCGTCATGTGTTTCCATCACACCTGTCAGCATGTTTGAGTTATCAGCTGAATGCATGAAACTAAGATGAAATCTCAGCAGACGGGAAATCAGCTTTTGCTGTTACCTACAGCGAGACTCTGAATACACACCTCAGAATAACAAACACATACATATACAAATTAATTTTTTATAATAAAATGTACTGAATTTGTGAAATGCAAGGAAGCTAAAGGAACAGTGTTTCAACCAAACCTCCAAACTGAATCAGTTCAGACACCTCACAATTTTATACAGCGTGAAAGTTTCCCCATAAGAAAATAAAATAGTTTTGAAGACTGGAGAAGTAATTACAAAATAAAGAGCGGGCAATAAAAGATGGAATGCATGTGGGGCTGGGCCTCCCAACATCAAGGTCCCTTCATTATGGAGCAGCTGTTGAACTGCAGTCAGATGACTCAAGTTGATTTTAAAGTCTTTAAAGAGTTGGCGCAGCCTGGCCCGGCTTGTGTGTATCAGAGGGGAATGAGGATTGAAAAGTGATGGAGAGTGACAGCCGACAGATTGCTGGCGCTCGCAGTTCACCCTCAGGTGAGACTAGGGAAGACAGATCACCCCCGCTGATGTTTAGGTGAGGCAGGCAGAGAGCACAGCTGTATATGTGTGGAGGGAGTGTGGCACAGTGCAGAGCAAGAGTACGCACATACAAGCATGTACACACACAGCTCTTAAGTGCATACATGGCACATTGTGTGTGTTTCTAGCAGTGTGTGTGTGTGTGTGTGTGTGTGTGTGTGTGTGTGTGTGTGTGTGTGTGTGTGTGTGTGTGTGTGTGTGTCAGACAAGGCCCCGCGGCCGAGGATCTGCTGTCACTAAGCAGCTGACACTTCTTAGTGACAGACTGGCAGATTTTCACAAACTAATTTGACTCTGAGGAAGATGACACAAGATGTTCATGAAAGTTTTCACATCCCGACACTGGGAAATTTATGCAATTCTCAAGATGAGGATGAATTACTCTGAAAAGCTTGACACATGCACACACAGAGTTGTGAGAAGATGATTACACACCTTGCTGACAGAGGAGAGAACAGGAAAGTTCTGTGACTACCTGATGCAGACCTCGATCACAGTTAAGCCTGAGGATAATCAGGTTATTTAGGTGCCACAGGCAATAAGTTTGTGACTAACAAGACAAGCTTCCTGTTTCTTTGAATGTGTGATGATAAAAGACTGCTTTCACGCTTAATCTAACCGACTTGTTCCAGAAACGCCGCCCTGTATGGCTGTTTAGTTTGGTTCTGTAAGACCAGGGCACTCACTGAAATACTTTGAAATGATAAATTTCAACCTCAGAGTGTTATTGAAGGACTTACCAAGATTTAATTATGCAACATTTTTCCAAATTTTTCATTGTCATGTAGAAAATTCGAGGTCAGTGAAGTTACCTTATTTGGTTCCTTGGCCGTAAGTAGTGAAAAATTTTCAAAAAGTGTATATATAAAAAACAAACAAGAAAACCACATATATGGTGAAAGGAACATATATTTTAGAACATTTCAGCAGATTCATTACATCACTACTTTTTAGAATATTACAACATACACAACATAACTTTAGACAAAATTGTTAACATTTCTTCAGGAGGCGCAGGATGGGCGTCAAGTGTTTGGAAATGACCAAAAATAGTAATTTTCTTTACACATTTCTTAGTTTTCATATTATTTTAACATTAAGTTCAGGTATGTATAAGTATGCCTCATTCACTAATGTGTGTACAGAAATCTTCTTACCCTGTTCCAAAAAATAGGTCTACATGAAAATTAAAGAGTTGTGACGTGTGCATGGGTCATTTTTTTAAAATGTTTTATTTTTTTTAATGGCCATAATTTTTTTTTATGGTAGTTAATTAGAATCATTCCATATTCACAGGGACGTGCTTATGATCTGCTGTCTTCACACTGCCATCAGCTTTTTGTGCACCTCTCATTTTTAGTTCTTTTTTTTTTTTGCTTTGTACCTTTTTTGTTTCAGAGTAAAGTTGGGCAAATGACACACATCTCTAGCAAGTATAAAGGGTTATGGGGTTGCGTTGATATCTCACTTTGTGCATGTAATCGGCCATAACTCCAGATTAATCACTATGTTCATGTCTCATCTGTCCTTTGTAGCTTCCCTCCTTGTTTATGACCTTGGGTAAAGGTCAAATTGAAAAGAAAATTGCTCCTCCCACCCTGCTCTGCCCTGTTTACACTTGAGTGCATGATACATTCACACTTTCAAATACAGCTACAGTACTGTGAAAAGCATTTGCATCCTTCCTGATTTCTCATCTTTTTACATATTTGTTTCAGGTTGAATATTAAACAAATTTATCATTTGACAAAGATAACCTGAGTAAACCTACCTGGCCAAATGTGAAGTAGTAATTGCCCCCTAACCTTAATAACTGGTTGTGCGTCTTTGGCAATAAGCTGCAATCAAGCATTTGTGATAACTGACGATGAGTGTTTCACATCGCTGTGGAGGAATTTTGGCTCACTCTTCTTTGCAGAATTGTTTTAATTCAGGCACATCAGAGGGTTTCCGAGCATGAACAGCCTGTTTAAGGTCATGCCAAATTTTTCAATTTGATTTAGGACCAGACTTTATCTAGGCCACTCCAGAACCTTCATTTAGTTTTTCTGAGCCATTCAGAGGTGGACTTGCTGGTGTGTTTCGGATCATTGTCCTGCTACATAACATAAGTGTGCTTGAGCGTCAGGGCATGGACTGAAGGATATTCTCCTTCAGGATTTTCTGGTAGAGAGCAAAATTCATGGTTGCATTAACTATGGTAACTCTTCCATGGATGCCATTATTGCCCATGAACACAGAGTCACTGGGTGGGGTGCTCAAGGATGCTCCATCCTTGAGCACTCCGTCGTCCTACTGGGAGACTTCAACACTCACATGGACAGCGGCACAGAGACGTAGGAGGCGTGGGAGGAACAGCCTGCCTGCTCTAAACCAGAGTGGTGTTCTGTTATTGGACTTCTGTGCAAACCAAAATATGTCCATAACAAGCACCATGTTCGAACATAAGGATGCCTGTAAGTGCCCATAGCACCTGGACACCCTAGGTCGCAGGTCGATGATCAGTTTTGTAATCGTATCATCAGATCTGCAGCCACATGTTCTGGACACTCGGGCAGAGAGAGGAGCTCAGCTGTTAACTGAATAGGAGGATTAATACGGTTTTCATCCTGGTCATGGAACACAGACCGGCTTTTTATCTCAAGGACAAAGATAATGTGGGTGGGAGTTTGCCCATCTAGTCTACATGTGTTTTGTGGACTTGGAGAAGGCATGTGACCACGTCCCTCTGGTAATCTTTTGGGGGGGCTGCGGGAGTCTGTGCCATGTGGCTCGTTGCTACAGGCCATTCATTCCCTGCACAACTACAGAGAGAGCTTGGTCCACTTTGCCAGCAATAAGTCGGACTTGTCAGGTGTAACAAGGCAGCATGAAGAAAAGACTCACTTAGAAATAAGTTCTGTAAAATTTTATATTGTGATTTTTCTTTACACAGGCTGTGATCAGCTGAGTTGTGTTGCTGATCAAAGCCTTTTTTAAACTAGTGAATAGTTTAAAAAGAAATAATGCATCTGGTAGCCTGACCACAACCCTCAAGTCTCCAAGGGTACAACTTTAGATAGACCATGGCCCAGGTATAGGGCAAGGTCTAGGGACGGAGGCCAGAGGCCAGAGGCCAGAGGCCAGAGGCAGGAATAAAGCAACTCAGGGGACATGCTGGGAGACGGGGCAGTTGACTGCTCCTGGAGACACTCTGGAGGTTGAGGAGGCAGCTGGTGACAACTGGACCCTCTGAAGGCTGATGTAAAAGTTGACTTTTACTTGGCTGGGGGCTGGAGGTGAAGGAGAAGACAGGACACCTCAGGGGGCTTGGCTGGGAGGTGGTGGCGAAAGAGGCAATGGGACACCTCAGAATGCACAATCATTCAAGATTCTCAGAATGGAGAGGCTGGGGCTGCTCTGCTGGATGCCCAGAATTGTCAGCTGTGTCCTCCAATGACTGGAGCTGATGCTGAGTGTTTTAAATGCAAACTGTGTTTGTTGTTAAAAAAACTGTTTTATATTTATCAGAAACATAAAGCAGTGTTACAGTTGGCTGGCTTTGAACCATGTAACCCAGTTTCTGAAATAGTCGTTTCAGGCAGACAAGGAAAATCAGGGACTGAAACTATTTTACTCACTGGCCGTTTTTCCAGATGCAGGTTCAGGCAGAAAACATGGCATCAGACGCGGGCAGAGGGTCAAGCTCAAGCTGAGGTTGTCGCTTACTCCTGCAGGGATCTGGATGCTATGGCACCAATGAGTAGTTGGGCTACAGCGGTTACAATGTGGCGGTGAGTTGGAGGAGAAAAGAAGAATCACTGTCCACAACTGGAGTGCCCATGCCAAACAATTCATACTGCAGCTGGAATTTTAGCTGGGTTACCAAGTGTGCCAGAGCAGCACAATCCAGAAACTGCAGGAGCCAGGGCCTTGATGAGAACATTCTCAAAGAAGACTAAGTGTATGAGTATTATTGGGGCGTTTTTGGTGTTTAACGCTCAGTGGGAAAAATCTTTAAACTGAGTCATAACTTCATAACTCAAGTCTGCGGGGTCCATGTCGGATCGGATCCTTCTGTCAAATAACGCTGTGTGGCAGACAGGTAGTGGACCCAATATACAGGACTCAGGAGTTAGAACCTGAACAGCTTTAATGTTGAAGTTTTCCAAAAAGACAAAATAAAGGCAGTGCTGGAGCCAGGAATGTAAACACTAGGAAACAAGGGGAAACCACAGAGGGTGGACGCATGCAACTAAGAGGGAAAACAGAAACTATGGGAAACAGGAGAGGAGCACACAGCATTGAGGGAGGAACTGACAAAGGGGAGACTCACCGATATATACCAGGTAATGAGCGCAGAGAAAACAAGTGGGAGCACAGCTGGAAACTATAGACATAACAAGACGAGGTGAAGTAAACAGCACAAGATGCAGACAACAGTTAATACAATAAAACAGGAAGACACAACTGAACAGGGAGCAAAAGTTAACTAGACACCGGAATATGGGAAGACAAAGTTCAAACACAAACAAGACTGGGACATCAAGGAATGCTAACGGGAACTAGCCATCTTATAGCCAACAGAATAGGGAAACGCCAATGGACGTGACATAAAAGGGTAACAGACAAAGAGACTAAAGGAGACGCAGAAATACAATATAAACCAAACCCTGAATAGAACTAAAAGTAGATATGAAACCAAAACCTGAGAATATGAATATTAAGAAGCAAACCAGGAAAATGCAGAAAAAAAGACATAAAACTCCAAACTCTGGGTCCAAGACCCACGGACCACAACATTGTGTGTAGCTGAAAGCATGAATAAATATAAGCCTCTATGGAGCTGATATCTGTGGAGTTGTGATCTCTGAGCACACTACAAACTACACCTGAGAGTCTGTCACAATAAAACAAACAAAGAAAAAGCAAGAATGGGCTCTGAAACAAGGATTGTTGCTCACAACGAACGGCTCAAAGCCAGAAACTTACAGCTGCCCACTTCGCAGAGCAGCTTTAAGTTTTGAGTCTTAATGCTTTATGAGGCACCAAGGCCTCTAAAGAGAGACTAATCAAAAGGCCTGATGCACATCCACTCATCAGCTAACCAACACTCACCCACCTCTTGTGATATTACAAGGCCAACACACAATGGCCTCATGTGTTTATCCATGCGTGTGTCCAATTGTGGCAATAAAACAGTGTTGACGTGATCCTGTGGCAGAGTAACTTAGCAACAACCTAAAAAGAGCAGGAATAAAATGACACACACACCCAGAGAGCCATGTAAATCCAGCCCTTGTATTAACTCCGCAGGGACCCTCATATGGTCAATAAAAATGTCCCAAGACCTTGATGCAGATCTGATTGTCCTGGAA
Source organism: Australoheros facetus (assembly GCA_030220045.1). NCBI lineage: Eukaryota > Metazoa > Chordata > Actinopteri > Cichliformes > Cichlidae > Australoheros > Australoheros facetus. The sequence goes on from JASGAU010365039.1 coordinate 15,619, forward strand.
GCAAGTCGGGTCTACTTATCTGCAGCATGGAGATAGGCTACAGTAATTCACTTAGATCCCAGATCCCAGATAAACTCCTCTCCTGGCAACACAACAAGAAGACAGGCATGGCAGGAGGAAAGAGTGTATTCCCAACTCAATATCCCTCCCCCGCTCCTCCCTCCTTCCTCTTTTTCTTCTCGTCTATCTTTCCATCTGAGTTCCTCTCTGTCGGCTTTCTAAAATAACATTCCCCATCTCGTGGATGAACTCCCAGACTTTCTTTTTCCTCCCTCCTCTCATGGAGCTCTTTTTTTTTTAGCACAGTGAACAAAGTGGATCTCATCCTACAGCAGAGACATTATCCTAAAAAATTTTTTTAAAGAAAGAAAGAAAAAAATCCATAAAGTCAGTGTTTTTGTTGTTTTTTCTGTGCTACTTCTTCACTCACACACACACTGATGACTGGCAGTCAGCTCTTGGATCTAAGTACAGTCAGAGGCTCAGGTCTCTTGCTACTTATTTTTTCAACCTGGCATTACCTTCCAAAGAAAAAAACATCCTAATTAATAAATCCTAATAAGCAGCACTTTGTGTAAGCTTTTTAGCACACATTTCACTCACTGCATTTGTAGGGACCTCACTGATGGAAAAAGTGTACAGACCACTGGCTTAGGTTACAGAACAAATAGAAGAAAAAGACCTAATTTAAATAAAAAATGAGGGATAACTTGCTAAGTGAACTTAATGTACACATATTGTGTATTTAAAGAAAGCAGTTATGCTCATTATCTCAAAAAAAGGACAATTTCTGCATAGTAAAAAAACAAGTGTCACTAATTCAGTGCCGTCTTTTATTTACAACTATATTTATTTGTAATGTAGTTATCATTTAGTTGTATTTACAGCGATAACTATATGGAGACTAAACCAACTCCAAGAGTAGAGTTAAAAGTCTGTGTAAAATGCTGCAAACCTGCAATGAAAAATGCAAATCTACGAGTGATGATTACAGTCTGCACAAGGGGTTGGACACTCTGCTGGAGTTATGCCACAGACAGTGATGGCATAGTGACCTTTAAAAAGTAATCTGATTACTGATTACTTATTTTAAAAGTAACTTAGTTACTTTACTGATCACTTAATTTTAGAAGTAACTAAGTTAGATTACAAGTTACTTTATTAGTTACTTTCAACAGCTGCCGGTGTTGTGCCTGTTAGGTAAACAGGTTTTTTTGTGAAGGAAGACACCTGAAACACTTTAATTAAAAAAGCAAAACATTTAATGTATTAAAGAGTCAGAAAAAATACAACACATGCATGCGGGGACTCAGAGGAGGGGACAGGCCTGTGTGTGCACTCTCTCTCTCTCT
>JASGAU010365042.1:0-15634 GCA_030220045.1 Australoheros facetus
AGCCGTGCAGGTAGCAAATAAAACCTCTTCTGTACCCAAAGTGGGAAGATTGTCCTTCACACTTGTGAAAGGAGGCACTGGGAGAGTTACAACACACAAATAAGTCAACATGCAAGCAGTATGTTGAAAGTAATTCTATCAATGTCTTACAGACAAACACTCAGAATGTTAAAAAAGTAAAATAAAACTAGTTCATTTTTTTTATACCAAGCAATTTTAGAGGAATCTCAGTCTTCTGATTTCCACTGGGAAACAAGGTGAAGATGCACGTGTAGATGCCTTCATCCTTCAGGGCAACATTGGATAACTGGAGCATTCCATTTTTGTCATTAAAACTCCCAATATATTTAAATCGATCATCACCTCCATTGACAAACGATGGTCCATTTCTGGGCTGGATAGTAAGAAAATTGTCATTTTGAGGTTTTCCTCTAGTCCTCCTCTGCCAGGTAATCTGTGTCAAGTCATCATCGGTATCAATGATGTGGCACGGTAAGATAGCGGTACCTCCTTGAACCACTGTCACACTTCCACCAATAACCTGGAGAGCTGAAACGAGCATGAAATGGTATTAATGCTCAAAGAGCATCCAAGAAGCTGTTGAGTACTTTGCTATGGATTTTATTCACATGCAGGTATAATGACTGGAGTGAAAAAAAATTGCTTCTAGGAGATGCATTTAGGCTAGGTAAATTAATACCTCATTTGCCTGCAAATATTCATTTAAAAAGATTTACAGGAATGTACAGTACTGTGTGAAAATCATGAGGGACCCCTCATTTCTTTATATTGTATTAAGAATATGGGAAATAGGTGCAGCAGTTTATCAGAACATGTACAAATATACAGCATAGAAGGCAAAAACAGAGTGTGTACAATTTACTTAGTTTCAAAAACAATATTTGATATTAATGCCTTTCAACCTAACGTGAACTCTTTTAGGCAAGCTTTCTTGTAATTTCACTGTCACTGTAATTTAAAATAACTTATAACCCTCCAAAATTAGCTAAAACTATCAACATAATGGGAAGTAAGAACTGACGTGATGTTATGTTCAGGATGTCATTTTAGTTTGTAGAAGTCCTTCCACTTTCTTGCAGCCAGTAGTTCTGTGTAGCACCATCCTATTTAGCACCTGTCAGGGTTGGCTGTGGCAAGCAAGGCAGAGGACCCAAAAGCAGGACTCATGAGGCAAGAAGCTCACTTGAAATCCAAGGCTTTAATAACGTGACTTGGCAACATAACATAAACTTAAAGTAAACCCAGAATTAGACATAGAGCACACAGCTGCAGAACACACGACAGAAGTAACAACTAAAGTCTGACGACACAACGAGAACGAAGAGAAAACACAGACAATATAGTATATACACAGCAGGTAATGGGCAATTGGGAAACAGCTGGGCGGGAAACACAGGAAGCAAAACTAAACCCAAAGCACACAGACCAAAGACCTACCAAAATAAAACAGGAAATAACCTAACATAGTACACACCGGCTTGACACCTGGGGATAACACAGGGAGACAGAAACAGAGACCCCACAACAAAACAGAACCATTCAAAGGGAACATAAAACACTGGACCACCGGCCCAGGACCATGACAGCATGACATGGCACCATGACACCATGACAGATGTGGAACAACAGATAATCCAGTGAACTGGACTGCAGTGCCAACAGCTGGAAAATAATAGCTTGAAAATGACTCATCACCATCAGCAACAAGTCTCAGATAGAATCAGAAAAATCAGATAAAAGTTTCACTCCAAAGTTCAAAATTCCCAGTATCCAAGTTGACAACAGGTGAGCGCTGCTCCAGGCTATCAGTCTGTGTGCCAGTGTGTGTAACCTGAGGAACCTCAGACCCCCTTGTCTCTCTGACCTCATTAAAACATGGTGACCTCTCAGCCAAGGGAGGAAATACTTCAACAGTTGAACTGCCAGCAGTTCCAGACAGTTTATGTGGGTAGAGCGTACGTGAAGGCCCCAACTCCCATCCATTGCTCTCCCCTTGCAAGTGGCACCACAGCCTATAAGAGAGGCATCTGTGGAAACCACCTTCCTGGCTGAAACCACCCCCATGGTAACACCTCGAGACAGGAAACCTAGTTTCTTCCACTTGTGAAGAGCAAGTAAGCAGTCTGCAGAGACCCTCAAACACAACAGTTGCTGCGAGAGAGAGACTAGCATGAATTATGAGAAACTCAGTCAAGATTTTTTTTTCCTGTTTTTCTTCCTCTTTAGGCATAAAAAATGAAATGCAATTGAAACATTGTTTATGAACCTATTTTTTCCACAGAGTTATAAACATGTCCACTCAGCTGGACACCAGTATTTATTTTACTAGAGTGTGGTTCTCTGATAAGATGTGATGAAGCAAATAATGGAGGGCTTCCCTCACTAGTTTTAGAGATTTGGGAGTTTCAGCCACTCCACAAGTTTGTCTGTCATAGTTTGCACACATCTACTGCTCTCCCCTCCTCAAGTGAATGATTTACTGAATGATATACAAGCACATGAAGACTACATGTGGGCTGCTAACAGCAAAAGCTAGAAGAAATGAGAAGCTGGCTTTAATATTAAAACGTTTAACTTTTCTTAAATTCATAAGACTAGAGACAAAAGTATGCCCACTTAAACTGACTTTAAAAAACAGAATAAAACTTTTTGATGTAAAAATTTAAGAAATTTAAATTACTAAAATGTAAAGGATTAAAAGGTAGATTTCATAGGCTAGTGGGAACCCTGCTTGCTGACAGACAAACTAATGACAGAGGAATGAAAACACATATTTTGCTAGTTCCCTACTGCATGTCCTTGTGAACCAAAGCGAGGTCAAACCCAGTGGCCCTGGCTGCACTGGACTGATAATGTAACATTGAATACAATTTGAAATTTGATCACAGTGCCTGAAGTGGAAATGTGAGGGACAGGTGATCGAGGGTCTGTATCTGGATTTGTTAAAATTTCACCACAGAGAATGTTTATTCATATATGAAAGTAGAACCGAAGAGAATAAACATCTTTGGAGCAGCTCTACAAATGTGTGTTAACGCTCTTCTCTTTGAGAGAAGAATACAAATACTGACTTGAAGCGTTCCGCCAGTGATGAAATAAAGTGCAAACTCTCGGTCATTCGGTTTTCCTGCCCCGTTGAAGTAAACTAATGTAGCTACAACATCAACAACATGCTTTATTTTAGCACACAACACCTCCTGGTGTATATTGCTATGGCAATTTCACTGCTGGGTTCATTTCAGTCATAATAAATTCGCTTCAAAAGTCATTGTCTCATTTCAGCTCAAGCCTATCGAAACACGAAGAAACTTTCTACATACCGTCAGCTTCTCCGGTCAGCAGGACCGCAGATATTAGCACCAATCGACAGGGAATCACGGAGAAATGACGTGACATTAAATGACCGCGGTAATTACCCATAAAAACACAAACAAAACCCGGAGCCCACTCCATCCGCTCTTCTTTTTGCCATTAGTTCACGGCTGCTCTCAGGAGAAGCAGATGCACCGTGCAGCGAAGGTTACTTTTAGTTAGGCGTATAAAGAAAACACTTATATTTACAAAGAAATAATATACTGTTTGTCTCTTTCAAAACCGTGAAAATCTCTTACAAAACATGATGTAAGGAATCACCCTGACACATTTGGGATCATGGGAGGCTCAGCAGTGACGCCTCCTCACGTGAAAAGTTTGGAGGGTGGTGCTGTCCTGCATTAGCCCAGGAAAACTTTTTTTTTTTTTTTAAATAGCCATTTATTAAAAAAAGACAACACGTGTAGGGTTCTTATTATTATTATTATTGTTACTTAAACGTTTATTTTTGACTTACATTAAAGTGGGAAATTAAAAGAGAGTTGGCCATGAGCTTCAGATAGTGATCCAGGAATCTTAGAGAAAGAGAGAGAAGGTCCATCATTTGAGTGGGGCTCAGAGTAGAGTCTTTGCTCGTCTGGTTGAGATGATCCAGGAGGCATTTGGCCTTCTGAGTGACCTATTCTGGGCGTATGAGCTTTGTCTTGCACAGTAAACACTTAAGTTCAAAATCACGTCTGAGGTATTTCCCACTTTAGTAGATGAATCCAGGACCTCGTTTTCTTTCTCTTGAAGCTTTGCATTCCCTTGGGCCACCACTGCAAATAAAATTTGTTCTTAATGACTTGCATGGTTAAATGAAAGCTCTGTTAAAAAACAAACAAACATATAATTACATATAAGGAGATATGTGACAATAATAATGACAATCTACTGTTGTCGATTATGAAAACGGACGAAAACATCTGGAACATCTGGAACTGGTACTGTAAGTTTGGAGAGTAAAAATAAATAAAATCTCAATAGTTAGTAGTTAGTCACTATGAACTGACTTATACAGTGTCTCTTTTTTCATTCTCACTTAAACAATGCCTGTCTAACTGGCACACATTGTAAAGAAGAATTGTTACTTGGGTGAACTCAGATGTCCTCCCTTTGCACTGCTTGAACAGTATGGTCTTTGTTTGGGCTCCTTGAGCTTTTTTTTTTTTAACTGTAGTCATACTGAGTGCACTTCCTGTAACCTTTGTGCATTTATAGTTCACTCCACTGAGAAAGCTTTAAAGACAGAATACCAAAGGAGCAGGTGGAGGAAAGATTTTAGTTTCCTTTTAATTTTTCAAAATACATTCACTGAATATACATAAAATGCTTCTAAATGATAACTCTGCCTGCATCTTTTAAAACTTGCTCAGTTTGTTTGAACTTAAATTTGTATACTTTCTGTGATGTAAATCAACAATGCACCTCTTATCTCATATAAATTTAATACAAAACAATGATGAGAGTGACATTTCGGGCCACAGCTGCCCTTCCTCAGACTTAAGATTCAAGAGACTTTATTGTCATTATACGTAAACATACAATGAAAACATACAATGAAATGTTTCGTTCCAGAACACTCATCCAAGAAATAAACAACAGAAACAAACAGGGGGGGACAGGTGTCTGAGGTCATGCAGCCATCTTGCCGGCGCTACTTAAGCTGTAAGCCTGTAATAACCTTGTCAATAAGCCTTGTCATAACTGCATTTTAATTTACCAGTGACGGTATCGGCAGGCTCAATTTAATGTGTTATATAGGAGTTTTCCAATATCTCAGAATATGAAAGAAGGCCTGTTTATAATATGTGAGAGAGCTCAAATTTGATGTGCAAATCATGGTTTATGTGGAAGTAAAATGTATATTAATATTTTATTTTAAGATGGCAATCTTTGGTTTTGTTTGTCCCTAGCTCTTGTGGTGCATTCACTGTTAACCCATTCATCACACTTCATAGAGCACCCCTCAGGACTGGCCTCTAAAAGAAGAGAAACTAGATTACTGCGGCTTTAAAGTTATGAACACATGCAGCAGAGTATGAGTACCAAAAAGGAAAAAAAAAGTTTGTATTTCTATTTAAACACATTCTGTGAGTCAGTGGAACATAGAACAGCTTACTGGTTATTTGTGGTCATTTGTGTGAAGTGGTGCAGATAAGAACTAAAAATAACCATGTACGGCTCCATTCAGAGCACTTTCTCCTTTAGGGTGCCCCACTGACTGATGGGAGGTTGAAATTCCTATGAAATTATTTTTTTAATGTTCTCTTAGCATTTGGAAAGAATATAATATAATCTGAAAGACTAAATAGTACACTGCTACTGCAAGAAACTTAGAATCACTGCATCAATTTCATTCTTCTTCTGGTCAAAATTGTGTTTACACCAAAGCTGAAAAGAGGCTATGAAGCTAATAAGCAGTTTGGTCAGCCAACTCAAACACTGTAGGAATGAAAATAAATGTAATAGTTGAAACACCTCTCTGCCCACAACACTCATGTCTTCACAAGACTTACACAAGAACAGCACTTGTTTACCATCTGAGGCCGTGTGACAGAAGCCAGTTTCCTTCCACATGACTGATGAGTTATAAAGCTTTGGTCTGTTTTATCTCATTTACCCATAATGTCCAATATCAAGCATTGAAGGCATGGGATACACACTAGAACTATGTGTACTGTGGAAAAGGAACTTAGAATATTATACTCAGAATATTTTGTGTCTGCGTGGGAATTGCCCATAGATGTGAGTTTTTATGGTTGTTTATGTCTCTGTGTTTGTCCTGTGACAGAAAACCAACAAACATGTTGATTATATATTAATGATTTATTGTTTTAATACTTCTCCACCCATTTGAAACACCAGTGACTGATGGTAATGAACAGTTTTCCAACAGCATAAAAGTCCATCTGTGCATTTATTTGTGGGAAAGAGCCCATGCAACAAATATCCCATGAGTGCATATGTAAATGACAGAAAAGACAAAGCACACTTCATTTATTAACTTCCATAAATTTCATTTAGAAAGAACAGGAAAATAATTTAAAGTTTAGAGTTAAACTTCATCGTGTAATCATATTAAATTCAGCTAAAGTTGCCCTACTCCAAAATGTACCTTCACTTCCATGACTACATCTAAACGCAGATTTTGCAACAAAATAACTGATCAAAGTCATGCTCCCCAGAGGATGAATCAGGTGTTTCTATCCTACATTGCTGTCAAATTTAGTGAGGAGTTTCTAAACCTGCTGTTGCCCCCTTATGGGCCATGAAGGTACTGCAGGTAGGTCGCACATATCTGAAGATCAGACGTTAAAAAAATGCCGAGGGATTTGGTCTACATTGAACTGAACTGCAACTAAGAAATAAACAGATTTGTGAAAACATTAAATAATTTAATCTTCATCTCATGTTCTGATTGGAGTTTGAAGCTTTTCAGACTTTAATTATATTGGGGTGCATTTTGCAACCAACAGTTTTTCTGTAGTGCTTGTAACAAAGAATTTCATTTTGACTTTTGATACTGAAGGGGATTCTGTTTTCTTCCATCTATAGCTTGTATATTCATAACAGATGAACTTAACACAAAACAGATAATCAAGGGGTTTTACTGACAATAATTCATAATTTTGTGTGCAGAACAGCGAAATATGCTAGTTAACCTTTTACATTTTGGAAAGTGAAGCAGCTTACAGCAAACACTGCAGACAATGTCAGAGTACATTTAGAGTATAAAGATAGGCATTGCTGAATAAATGGAAATTTGACAGTGCAGTTTTCTGAAATGTCCAGAATTATATACTGTAAGATTGCAAACACCGGGAACATACTGTAACATCCACGAGTGCCATCACAACCTGTGTGACCGAGTCAACAAGAGTAGAAAAACTTCTGAAGTATATAAATAAACTAGCAGAAACAAAACCAGGCCGTGTGGTGAGTTTGAGGACACCCACACTCCCATTAAAGTCACCAGAATCACCAAACATAATAACTGTGACAACCCACAGGAGATCAGAAACCCCATGTCAACACAACCCACAGCAAAGTCCACGTACATCCTGAGCCAGAAACAGACCCAACAGAGGCCAGACAGCGCAACCAGGTCCCACCCAGGCAATGTAGCAAACTATAATTACACCTCCATTAACTGAGTTAACAGACATAAACAGACTTTTAATTTTAATTAGTACCTACACATTTTCAGGGACATATTTAAATGTGAGGGGAAACAAGAGCTCAAATAAAGTAATCAAGGTACAATTCAAGTGCAGACTCTTAGTTTTCATTCAAGGCTTCGAACAGAAATACCTGCAGCTGGTATGTAACTGGAAAAATAAGCAGAACCATAAACTGTCCATTCTGAACACTTCATTGACTCTTTTGCAGTAAGTTTAGTCTTGAACTCTTGGGCATCACCAAAGAATGTGTTTCCTTTGTGATTCTTCCAGATGTTCCAGATGTTTTTTTTTTGTTTTGTTTTTAAACCTAAAGTTAAAGAAGATCTGGACCCACTTCAGTTTGCTTATTGGTCAGGCAGGGGAGTGGAGGATACAACTGGAGTCCCTCTGAATAAAATTTTAAGACATCTGGAGGGCACAAAAACCTTTGCAAGGTTACTTTTTATTAATTTCTCATCTGCTTTTAACTGTATTCAACCACATATTTGGGCTAAGAAATTACATGGTTTTTAATGGTACTAACGGCCTCAGGCAGACAGACTTTTTAATTGCATGTTCTCAGAGGGTGAGGGTCTCAGAGGACTGTCCACAGCGCCACATTTTAAAATTTGCTGACGACTCTGTTATTCTGTCCCTCCTCAGCAGTGACGATCCAGATCACGGGCCAGTGGTCAGGGATTTCACTGACTGGTGTGAGTCCTCTGTTTCAAAAGAAAAATGTTTCGAAAACAAAGGAGATGGTTGTTGATTTTAGAAAAGACAGTCTTTTCTTTGTGGTTTTGGTCAGCTGAACCTGCACTGCTCTTTGTGGATTTAACCAAACAATAGTCTACAATATAAAAACATACTACAGTTATTGTGGTTAGTTTACAACTATACAGTGTAAATGTAGTAAATGTTAATGTGCATTATCACAATAAATTCAAATTGTTGCTTTTATTTTGCTTTCTATCAGATGTAATTTCACATTAATTGGAAGTGCTGCTCTTGGTCACAGCAATAGGCACGTTGGACAATTTATCAGCAGAAAACCTCACGCATGAGCAAATCACAGGATCAAATGTAATAGTCTGCAACATCTCTGCATTTTACTTATACACATAGGAAATGCCTCAGTTATTCCAACATCCAATCAGAGGACTAGATTCATCTGACTAATGAACATCTTGTATGTATGTTACACCAATGTTAGAAATGACATTGGTGTAACTTCAAATTCAGAGCACAAACCAAAGTAAAACTGTTAGATAAATAAAAAAAATTACATCATCAATCATTCATTCAGTATCATTTGTATTACAGACAAATCAGAAAGAGAAATACCAAGTCTTTAGGTAATAAAATATATTGTTCCTGGGTCTGTGACCTTGCATTGTCAGTTTTTTGGACTTCTTGATTTTGTTATTTAATGTTTCCTTGATTCTCAGTTTGTGATGGGGGGTTTGCAGTATGAGTTCTGTACCTTTGAGTTTCATGTCAGGGTTTTATTTGTAGTTTCAGACCTTCTTACTTTAGTTATTCTTGGTTACAGTTTAATGCGTTCCCTGAGTCCCTGTTTTATCTTGCCAAGTATGCATCTGTCATGTCTAGTCACATTTCCTGCTTTAATTTGCTCGCCCTCGTCTCATGCGCATTGTGTTCTGTTTTGCGTCCCCTCGTCTTACTACTTAATTCATTCACCTCTTTCCCCTCGTTACCTCCTGTGTGTATATATTGTCTGTGTTTTCTTGGGTTCCCTTTCTGTTGTGGTTCCGCTAGTTTCATGTTATATCTCAGAGATTCCTTAGTTAAACGTTATCCTGGCCACTGACCAGCCCAGTGTATTTGTGTTCCGCAGTTTGCAAGCAATAAATTTGTGTGATTCCAAGTTCAGTCCAGTTCTATGAGTCCTGCTTTGGGGTCCAATTCCTACATCCACACAGTGTAAATATGAGATATATAAGAATAGAATAAATATAATTACTCAAAATAGCAAGTGTGTACTCATGAAATGTGATTTATGAACAACCTATTTTGTTACCACGTTAGTACAGTAACTCAGAATCATATTGAACAAACAGGCTTGTACAGTCTGCATACTGTTACAGTTCCCTATATAAGGAGAAGTATTTACCTGGTGGTGAAGCGAAGAAAGAGGTGATAACAGGACAAAGTCTGACTGAAGAAACTGAAACAACTGCATACAGAGTGAGCCAGAATAGGCACAGCTTTCCAAAGTTTCCACAGGAGTGATGATGGCTTAAAAATAGAAAGTGAAATAACAGAGGAGCTGAATATCATTTCCCCTGAAACACTTACTTTGGCTCAAGTAAAAAAAGAAAAGATTTGGAAATCAAAGTTGTTGACTAACAGACTCCAAGAAAAAGTAAGAAAGCTGTGGAGGACAAGTAGTATTTTGTTTTCTTTACTTGAACTTTGTGAGCATTTTGTGGCTGTAATATCTGTATATCCTGACCAAAAAGTAGTAGTAGTAGTAGTAGTAGTAGTAGTAGGTAATTTCACAGACTTCTGTTTAAATTTCCTGACACAGCCAGGCCATCACTTGTTTGTGTAGTTGTTCAGAGGGACTCTGTGTCAGGTTTGGTCTTTGGCAAGTGAGGCAGAGGACCCCAATGCAGGACTCAGACGAGGAGGTTAACAATAACTTAAAGCTTTAATCCAAAAATACTAGAACGTAATATGAACGTGGCATAAAGCACACAGCAGGGGAAAAACCAACGACGACGCAACAAGGAACTAAACAACACAGAGACCTTAAATACACTGAGCGATGATGAGGGAAAAGGGAAACAGGTGACAACACAGGTGAACGAAAGACACTGACAAGACAAGGGGAAGTAGACCGAAACACAAAGCACAATGAACACAAGATTGTCAAAATAGAACAGGAAGTGACTGATCAACACACACATGTAAACTTAACAGAGAGAATCTAAACCAGACCAAAACAGAAAACTAGATACAACACACAGGGAACACTGGGATGTCAAACCAAACACAAAAGGGCCAAGACACAGACACAACACACAGGAACACAGGGAAGACCAGGACTAACATGGAAAACTAAACAAAGGCAAACTACAATCCTAATACTAAACTATAACCAAAAGTAGAAATAGAACAAAACAGAACTTCACAAAAAGAACTCAAAACGCTGGGCCACCGGCCCAGGATCATGACACTCTGAGGTTAAAAAACGTGTTATGCACAGTTTTCCATCCTCCAAAACAACCCACTCACTTCTATCTGTACTCAAAGAAATCCCATATGAGATTCTGCTGCTTTCTCCCAACTTTTGCTGTAGTCATTATTTTGCAGACTGCCGTGGTGAGCAGGCAGACACACACACACACACACACACACACACACACACACACACACACACAGATGCCATATTAAGCTCCCAGCTAAAACTTATAGAGTGGTTAAAAAAAAAAGTGATCCACAAGGTATGTAAATAAACTGAAGCGTATTTTGTCTATATTTTCACTACTCTTTTGTTAGTTTTGTAAACACAATACAGTTACAGTTAATGTTTTTTTTTTCCTTTGAATTGCATCTTTAGTTAAAAGTTTTTTTTAATTTTTTTAAATTTTATTTCAGTTTTCATTATTTCGTTTGGAGCAAGGTTATTATTGTTAACAAACTTCATGTTGCCTTCATAATTGCTCAAGAACAGTGAGTAGAGCGCTTCATGGAATGGGTTCCCATGGCCGAGCAGCTGCATCCAAGCCTAACATCACCAAGCTCAATGCAAAGTGTCCGATGCAGTGGTGTATAGCACAACACCACTGGACTCTAGAGCAGTGAGACGTGTTCTTTGGAGTAATGAAGCACGCTTCTACGTCTGGCAATATGATGGATGAGTCTGGGTTTGGTGGTTGCCAGGAAAACGGTACTTGTCTGACTGCACTGTGCCAGGTGTAAAGTTTGGTGGAGGGGGGGATTATGGTGTGGGGTTGTTTTTCAGGAGTTGCGCTCGTCCCTTTAGTTCCAGTGAGAGGAACTCTTAATGCTTCAGTGACATTTTGACAATTTCATGCTCTCAACTTTGTGGGAACAGTTTGGGGATGTCCCCTTCCTGTTCCAACATGGCTGCACACCAGTGCACAAACAAGGCCCATAAAGACATAGATGAGAGAGTTTGGTGTAAAAGAATTTGGCTGGTCTGCACAGAGTCCTGACTTCACTGTTAGTGATGAATTGGAGCAGAAGCAGGCCTTCTTGTCCAGCATCAGTGTCTGACTTCACAAATGCACTTTTGGAAGAATAATCAGAAATTCCCCAAAACACACTCCTAAACTTTGTGGGAAGCCTTTCCAGAAGAGTTGAAGCTGTTACAGCTGCAAAGGGTGGGCTGACATCATATTAAACCCAATGAATTAAGAATTGAATGTGTGAGGGCAGATGACTGAACACTTTTGGCAATATAGTGTGCATAGTGTCAAAGCCATAAATCTTGGTTATTTTTCATTTAGTTTAAAGGAGTGGCCCTTTTCCACACATTCAAGATTGTCACTGGCTCACTTACAATCACCTTCAGATGAAAAAAATAAAAGCAAACATTACATTTCTTGGTCTTTTAGGGAAATTTCATCAGGAAGAGAACATCAAAATAACTAAAATAAAAAAATAAACCATTAGTGGAGGAGCCAATTTTCACTTTCAAAATGACTTTTGCTTATAGTTGGACCTACAAACTTCCTCATTTCCCGTGCACTGCAGGGATAAAATCAGCTCCCAGTCTGGTCTGACAAAGGTTTTACTTTGCAAAGGGTCAGCAACACTCCTCTACAGGATGGGCTGTGTGATTCAAAATGCAACTGCTTGGTACTCAGGGGTGAAGGTCTGCTGAGAGAACTACTACAATTACTAAATAACAAGAAAAAAAAAAGACAGATACATTATTACTATGTCTATCCATAATTCATATATAGACCTACACCGCACAAAGTGAAAAAAAGTTTCATCCAGATTTGTTCCTCATTTTAGCTTAACCTTTGGTTTACTCCTCTTATATTACTGAGTGACACAACTAGGAGACAAAGTCATGAGAGCAGGGATAATGTCCCAATACTATACAGTGGCGAAAACAGACTGCAAATGAAAAAACAAAAACATGTCAACTCTTAAACCTGTTGTAGAACGTATTTACAAAGACACTGGGAGAGTTAAAACACACAAATAAGTCAACGTGCTCAAGCAGTTTGGTAAAAGTAAACACTCAGAATATGTTAAACAAAAAAAATGTTTTTTTTTATATACCAGTCAATTTCCGAGGTATCTCAGTCTTGTGATTTCCACTGGGAAACAAGGTGAAGATGCACGTGCAGCTGCCTTCATCCTTCAGGGTAACATTGGATAACTGGAGAGCTCCATTTTTGTCATTAAAACTCACAATATATTTAAATCCTTCATCACTTCCATTGACAAACAGTAAAACTGTCACTGTGTAGTTTTTCTCTAGTCCTCTTCTGCCAGGTAATCTGTGTCACGTCATCACTGGTATCAATGACACGGTAAGAAAGCGGTACCTCCTTGAACCACTGTCACACTTCCACCAGTCATATGGAGAGCAATGCATATTAGATCATGGGTGGGCAATTAATTGTGGAGATGAGGACACGCACAATTCAGAAATGTAACAAACATGTACAAAGAAAAGTAAAATCAATATTCAATTACAAAACTTCACTTGTTGTTCTGCTTTTAGTTTTATTTCATTTGCAGGTTTTCAGTTCATTTTTTCTTGTTGAGTGAGAGAAATCTAGTCTGTTTTCAGTTCAGTGTCTGAGGTGGGAATATGAAGCACAGTGGACAGATGATCAGCACTGAGACAGAGTCTGTCTCTGGATTTGTTAAATTTCATCACCAAGTATGTTTGTTCACATATGAGGATCCAAAAAGACCAACGCCTTCTGAGCAGTGATGCTGACTTGAAGTGTTCTGCCAGTGATGAAATAAAGTGCAACAAACTGTCTGTGATTCAGTGCTCTTGCCCTGATGAAGTAAACTACTGTAGTTACAACATGGCTTATTTTAGCACTGACTCCCACAACACCTTCTGGTGTCTAATATAAAAGAGCAATTTCACTTCTGGGTTTATTTCAATCACTTAATGACCAGCAGATGGAGACAGTTTATCTGTTATGCCACATTTAGCTTAATTGTAGCTCTAACTGATTAAGTTTGAAATAAAAGGTTTATTATTGTTGGCTGTTGACATCACAAACAAATGTAAAACCTGAGTTCAGACAATCTGAGGAAGTTTTAAAGGATGAAGACATGTTTTTCTATTTATTAAGCCTGATTTTCAGATATTGCTCATTTGCTGTAGATAGTTCTTCTTTTAGGCCTACCACTTCTTCATTTGTCCTGCACTTGTCCAGTTTCCTCAGGTTTTTTTAAGGGTACTGCACACCGTGCTGAGGTATGCCAATGTTTGCAGTTAATACCTCTTAGGGAATCACATTGTTGGTTCATAAATTGTATGCCTGTCAAACTGTTATCACTGGCATTTTTGTAGATTCAATGAAAGAAACTGGTAACTATTATAAAGTTCCAGTCAGTTTTCTGTTAGGTGAATCCACAAAACCGATTCATTCCTTCATTTAGGGGTCTTTTTTTATGCTCAAATGATTCATAGATCAGTGTTAAGTGGCTTAACAAACAAAAAACCTCTGGAAATGTTCAGGTAATGGGACTGGGAAGAAGCAGCACTTCTGCCTGAGACTGACATTATGTCTTTACACAGACAAAGCACTACCCCTTCAGAAATATCAGCATTTACACAGAAGGGACTGACTTAAAAAAAATACTTTGCAGCAAAATAGGATAAACCTCCATTCCTCCAGCTTTTCCCAGGTGCTCCAAAGTACTTTTCACACACTGACTCTGGGTGGATGCAACCCAACCACCCTCTGACCAGCAGGTGGAATATCAATAAAAGAATCAGTAGTTAATGTCCAGCATTCAGCGACCAGAAGTCTAGGTCTAGAGAAGACTGCAGTCATGTTACCATAACCATCTCACCAAGACAGCTGACACATGTAACAAAAAGAAGCTGGTGACGAGTAGGCAGGTTTACTGTCGAGGTGACTCAGCTCTCTCTGGACTAAACAGTCCTGATAGAGATAGAATGTAGAATGTTCATCAGCAAGGTCGCGAGGCGTATAAGTTCACACAGATCACAAGACAGGACAAGGCGGGGGCGTAGAGCACCTGTTTACATAATGTAACCCAGATCCGGAGGGAGGCCCAACCTACCACACACTCCAAAAGGAACTGCCGTAGGCGTGCATTCAGTTAAATACAAATAAAACTTTATTCACAATATAGAAAACACAAGTCTCCCGGGTAGACTTCGAGTTAAACAACAATCATTAAGAACCATATACAGATCAACAGAACACAAAAAAATAAAACAAAAAAGAAAATGATTTAAAAAAAAAACGTGATAAAAACCCACGGCTGCTTCAGTCGCCAGCCGTCCTGTCATGAAAGGGAAAAAAAACAACAATTACGCTGGGAGAGGTACAATATCCTACAGTTGGGGCGGAACCTGCTACACACAATAAAACAGGTTATCTTAAACCTACATGCAAAAAGGGTCAGTCCCACTAAACTAATTCGCCGCTGCGCATGCACAAGAGGCGGCAAAACAAGCAAAACAAAAAAAGACTTATAAAAGAAAGAGTCTCGCACTAATTTCCCCTCGCTCCTCTGCGTATTTCCCAAAGACAAAAATAAAATAAAATAAAATAAAACCAGAAATTCACATGATGCTCATCCACACAGTCTACAGCAGCATCATAAAACAACAGGGGCGAAAACACTGGCAGGACAACGCCAGGCAAGGCAAAACAGCAGCGTGGTATTCTATTAAAAAAAAAAAGTAAAAGGGGAGACAAAGCAGGACAAAAAGGGGGGTTAAAACAATACACCATAGAGGGAATACCCATAACCTTAGCCCCCAGTGGTGAAGCTAGAGACACCGGCGACCATAGTCAAATGTCTTCCAGGGGCCAGAGCAGGCGACATTCATGGAAACTTGAAACTGCTGGCTAAGGCTAATCGTA